>PDHQ01000042.1:80023-198438 GCA_003339415.1 Ophiocordyceps camponoti-saundersi (nom. inval.)
TGGGGGGGGGGGGGGGGGGGGGGGGGGGGGGGGGGGGGGGGGGGGGGGGGAGGGGAATGAGAGGGGGTAGACGTCGCAGTGCAGCGATGGCGTTGATTGATACAGCGCCCCAAGCTGGCGGGAGCAAAGGCTAAAAAAGAGACGACACTTTATTTTTTGGGCAAGGAAGAGAAAAAAAACAAAAAATAAAAACAAGTTGCAGCCTTGGGGGATCTTTCAGAGCAAATCGCACGTATTGTATTCGTACAGCCCGGATGTGTGGTGCTGCTGTGCGGTGCGAGACGGGCGGGAGAGACCCAAGCAGGGGGGGGGAGGATTATCGGGGGAGGGGGGCGGCCGCCAGTTTACCCCCAGTTTTGTGGATAAGAATTCGGAATAGCTAATACCGGGTTATGCAACTATCCCGTGTAATTGCTTGGTTGCTCGGCTTGAGGCTCGGCTTGGGGCTCTGCTTTGTGAGCTTTCTTTAACCGGGGAAAATATGCGTTTACGGGCTAGATGGACCTACCTACCTGCTTATATACATACATCTGGATACTGCATTGAGCGCTTAACGGGGCCCTGTCCTGCCACAAATGAAAAAGCCCAGCCTCGGGATCTGCAGCCTGACGAATGTGCGAATATGTATGTATGTAGGTGTACGTCCGTATCTGGCTATCTATTCGAAACCACATGAACAGGAGTATCCGTGTATGCACATACATACATACATTAAAGAAGAGCCGAGAAACGCGGACGAGACGCGCGGCCGAGGAGACAGAGGAAGAAGATGACTCACGTGCTATATAGATCAGGTATGTATGTACATACAATGTAATGTACATGATGCATATTCCTCCGTCGTCCATCGTGGCAAACAATGTCGTCGTCGGCAGACTTTTCCTTTTGGCTGATTTCGGCCGGTAGTACGGAGTAGTACGAATAGCTCTGTTAGCAAGGTACACTCCTCATGCAAGGTACTGCAGATATCCAGCTAAAGCGGCGCTATCCGCAGTGGCGCCGCCTCTCCACCGAACACAGGAAATAGGGCACGTGATATACACAGTGTGCACAAGGCAGGGAAAAAATTTGCAGCCACTGTCGAGCAATTTCTGGTAGAAAAAGAAGCGCATCTCTTTCTTTTCTCCCTTCTTCCCTCTTCAGCTCTCTCGCGAACAAACACTTCTCTCGCAGCTCATCATCTGTCTTTCTATCTCTCTGACTCTGCCATTGCGCAGCAAATAGGAAGTTACTCGAGACTGCCTTCTTCCTCTTTTATTTCCTCCATGTCCTCTTCTTTCCTCTTCTTCTCCTTCTTCCTCTGCCTCTTCTCGCAGCAACGCGCCCTCATCTGCTCCGGCAATTTCCCCCCTTCCCATACTCACCACCCATCGCGCTGACCGACGAGGTAAGACGTCTTCTTAGCTGAGCCTGCGTCTCCTGCAAACCGCCCCTGCTTTTGGCCCCCCCTTAATACGCCCCTCTGCATGATGACACGCAAAAATAAGTCTTCTTTTCCCAACTGAATCGACCATGAAGAAGCTCAGTCTCGGGCCCTCGGCCTGTTACTTGCCAGTATTATTCGTCTGACTATGAGGCCATCTGCATCACGTTCCAGACCTTTTGCAGTGTTCTATATACAGATGATGGCTAACCACTGCTGCTGATAGTTCTCCGCCCTTTCACGTCAGGTCAGCGCTTGGGTCGCGTCCAACGTAAGTCTTGAGATCTTTTCCATCGCAGCCTTTCTTTGCCCTTTGTTTTCCCCTTCCATGATGAAATTTCCAAATCACATTCGCAGTTTCCACTTGAGTCCCGATCGAGCCTTTTCTGGGACACATGAGAGCGAATTCTTCCTTGGATGTCTGATATCTCAATCTTGTCTTTTTGTGTTGCTCTGCGCGTCGACGAGTCCATCAAGCTAACTTGAAGACTAGGTAGTTTCTGAAGGGGCCTCCAAACTATACGGGTCCAGTGTCGAGTTAACTTTGCCGTGCCTGTGGTGTTGAATCCTAGTCATATGCTTCCTCATGTCGTAACTCTATATTCTATAATAAACATGTTCATATGATCTACTGTCTACCTACGTGTGTATGCGATGCGTATGTTTGTACATTGGTGCAGCAAGGTTACGGGAGAACTCCGTGACAATGGTCTCGGCGTCATAGACTTTGTTGTCTACATATGTATGTATGTATGTATATCTTGATGCACGTATAAGTAGGTGATGTCGTCAAGCGATGCAGCACTGCACGTTAATCCTCGAGATATCTTTCTTGAAGATGTGATGGCAAACTCTGTTGCACCCCAAGGACAGACTACAAGACTCCTCTGATCCCGGCCCTCACTCTGCTTCTTCCCCCCCCCCATCATTCTCTTTCACCCCAACTCTCACTCACTCACTCACTCACACACACACACACACACACTCTCTCTCTCACGCTCTCACTGCATCTCCTAAACCACGATGCTCTTCCTCCGTCAGGGACTCCTCCTCTTGACCGCGACGGCGTCCGCGACGGCGTCAGCGCTGGCCCCTCCCCCAGGCATCTTCAGACCCGATTTACTACCCTACGGCTGCTACTGGAAATACACCTTCTACGGCTCAGACGGAAAGTGCTGCAGCCGAGACCTAGCCCGAGTCCGACGAAACGGCAGCAAAATCCTCGACGTCTACTGCCAGACGATATTCACCTACGAGCTCGGCGAAGAGAGCTTCCCGCCACCTCACTTCCACGGCGTTCGGCCCTGCCACATCTTCGAACCAAACCAAGTACACTCCTGCTACGGAGGCCGACAAATCTCCCCCGCCGCTCTGGCCGCCTACAAGCAACCGGGAAGCAGCTGCTGCGCCGAATTCACCGACGTGCGAGACGACGACGGAATCTGCCAGACCTTCCCCGCAAACTTCACCACCAACCCTGAGGCGCAGAAGTTCTGGGATTTGAGGATCCGTGATGGTTGTGGACAGGTGGGACAGTGGGGGGATTGCTGCTTTAATATGAACGCCTTTCGCGGTATCAACTCGAGGAATTGCACTAGGGATATCTGGTCCGAGGAGTTGAAGAGTAATCGTAGGGCGAGTACGCAGGAGGTTATTGAGCGTCGGAGGCAAGATGGTTGTTATGAGCGGAAGAATGCCATTGGGATCCCTTGGTGATGCCTCTTGGGGGCTTTGTTTGTCCGGATCGAGAGATGGGGGCGTCTGGCTGGGGGGGGGGGGGTATCATCATGTTTTGGCTGTTCGGGGTTATTTTTTAAGGGATGCTTTTTATAAGCTAGATGTGTAGTGATGTGGTTGGTTTGGGGCTTTAATTCGAGACTGCCTATGATTCCACTGGAACCCATCTCGAGAGATATCCATACGTCTTCTTAGATATCCATACGTCATTCTTCATGGCAACCTTTGAAAGAGACAAACTTATGCACACGATACATGACCACACATGATATAGACAGTAGATACCTACCTAAGTAGGTAGGTAGACAACTTGACACATCAGACATACAACTCGATATATGTACACGACACAGACGAAGTCCATCCATGATCCCATCTACAGAAATGACCAGACGACTCCCTCCCCCTTTCTACATACCATGTCTGTAAACCCCTTTTCCGCAAAACCCCCCCTTCATCTTCCATCTTCCAGACGTCAACATCGCCATGGAGCACTGCAGCTCATCATATGCCAAAACCCACCAGAGAAATCTCAAAACGAGTGATTCTCCTTTCCCCTCTTGTTCCCGTCCCGAAGATGCCGGACTTCACGCCACCCGAACCTCGTCTCTGGCCCAGTCCCTCCTCACCTTACCGCCAACGATGCCTCTGCGATTTCGGCCCGTACGGCCTCTACCGAGCCAGTTGAGCTTGAGCATCTTGCAGAGCTCCACCATGCGCCTGTTGGCGTCCGCGTCCGCGTCGCCCAAACCCGACAGGACGCTCATGCACTGCAGCATGCGGCCCACCATGTCCGTCACTTGCTTCGAGTCCTCCACGTTCTGTTCCCGCACGCTGCTGAGGACCTGGACGCTCGAGGGGGTAAAGGGACGAAGGCTGGCCCCTCCGTCGCTGCCGAAGCTCACGTTGCTAACGGCCCGGCTTCGGCCGCGATCGGACCCGGTATCGCCCATCAGCGTCGACGTGTTGCATGACGAGCCGGCGATGGAAGGGTCGAGAGACATGGCCGTGCCGGGACGGGGCGCCATGATGCACGACGACGAAGCCAGAGATTCTGACGGCGAGGTCGAGAGTGTCGCCGCTGGCTCGGTCGGGGGAGACGCCATGGCCACGTTGGCAAACGACGAGGGGAGGAACTCGAGCGACAGGCGCGAAAACATGTTGCGCAGCATGTCGTAACGAGGGAGGATCACCGTGTCGCGATACATGGCCAGCACCAGTCTTCGGACGTCCAACAGGTTCGCCACCATCGCCGCCCGCTCCGCCCCGTTCGCAGGCTGCGACGACGTCACGACGCCGCTCCAAAACTCGCGCGCCTGCTCGGCCGTCATGAGTAAGCCGTTGCCCGAGACCTCGAATTCGAGTGGTAAGAAGACGGCCTGCATGTAGGGCAAGATCGAAGTAAAGGTGAAGAGCCAGAGCTCGACCAGTGCCGGGAGGAAGTGATCCTCGGCCGTCATCCGCAGCGTCCGGTCTAGCGACGCGAAGCCGGTGGCGAGCAGCTCGCCGATGTCTTCGAGTATGGCTCCTGGACATCTCTTGTGGATGCACCACTGGATGTGCATCTGCACCACCCGGTTAAAGTCCTCCACCGGGAGGCGAAGGTCCTCGCCCTCAAAGATGACCAGCAGCTTGGCCTTGAGGTAGGGCCAGGCGTCGTCCAGCGTAACGTGGTTCTGCAAACCAAGCTTCGCCGCATCGATACCATCGTACAGTGAAGGCGGTTGAGGCAGGCTTCCGGACCCGGACCAGTATTCTCCCTGCAAGCCCAGCCCTTGCTCGTTTTCTAGCCGGCTTTCTGACCGTTCGGCAAGCCATTTGTCCTTCTTCGCCTTGACAAAGGCCGTCGAGCCCGGACCTGGGCTGGCCGGCACGTTGAAGTTGTACAGACTGCTCGGTGCGCTCGGGTCTGTCGGCCTCGAGTTGCTCGAGGCTGACGACAGAGGTAGGTGATAGTCGTCCTTGAGTTTTTGCTTCTGCCGCGACAAGAAATGGTGCTTCTTTTCCTTGTCTTTATCCTTGTCCCTATCCCTGTCCCTGTCCCTGTCCTTGTCTTTGCCCCTGTCTTCGCTCGGTAAGTCGGCCGGCCGGATGGTAGCCGAGGACGAATTGTTGTGCAGGCTGTAGAGGGACTGAGAAGAAGCGTCGGCGAGACTAGCGGTGCTGAAGTTACCACGCTGCAGGGCTGACAGCGCCGTGCCTATCTTGCCGGGGCTCGGAAGCGCCTTTTCCTTGACGTCTGTCTTGCTGGTGCCGATCTTGACTGGCCGCGAGAACAGCTTGACCTTGGGTTTGTCTAGTCTGCTCGGCGGCTTCTCTGGCGGGACTGGTGGCACCGATGGCGGCGACATCGGCTTTTCTCTAGGAGAGCTGGGGCCGGAACGTGGAAAGACGACGTTGGCTGCGGCCGCGGCCGTCGACGAAGGGGAGAAGCCCATCCTGTCCCTGAGCTGCCCAGCGGCACCGGCGAAGCCCGAATCCCGAGGCGCGCTCGCCTCGGTGAGACTGAGCATAGGAGGGCTCACGGGAACCTTACTCCCGCTGCCTCTCCTTGAGCCTTCATTAGGCTCGCCGGGAAAGGGGACCGTCTGTGATCGCTGGCGCATGTGCGAGGTATTTTGGTGGGACAGGATGGCAGCCTTGGCCGCCATCTGGCTGGTCGTCAAAGGGGTCGGAGGCGACGTCTGGCTTGGTTGGCTCGTCCCCACATGGGGAAGATTAGACGCAGTGGCCGACGGCAGCGTCGAGTCGAAAGAGCCCTGCGTGGCCGAAAGCTTTCTCGTGTGACCCTTGAGCAAGGAAGGCGACACCAAAGGTTTCGTCAGCTGCGGAGGTGCAGCGGGGCGAGAGAAGTTCTGATGAAGGTTGGAGGCGCTGGCGCTGGTCTGGACCGTGGCAAACTGGTTATATATAGGCGTCGCCGGAGAGGCATCCCATCCACGTGTCTTGTTCACGGCGCTGGAGGGCGCAAATGCGCCATCTTGACCCGCAGAAGAGTCTATCCTTAGAGAAGGAGGCCGCGTCGGCCCCGCAGACTGGTGCGGCTTCATCGATGGACTCGAGGACCCCGTAAGAGAGGAGAGGCTGCCGATAGCCCGCAACCGTGAAGAGGCTGGCGGCGGTGGTTGTTGTCCTGGTTGCATTTTCGCCGATGCTGGGCGGGGGCCCAAGTCACATGGCGACGCGGAAGCTGACGGACGGCTCTAGCGATATACTTTGATATTGCGGAATCTTCCGCAGATCTGTCGAGCCGATAGTATCGACGCTCGTCGACGAGTGATGAAACCGGGAGCGCGGCCGAAATACCCGAGGGCTGAGATCGACTGAGGCCCTCAGAGATAGCACAGATGATTCGAAAACGACTTGAAAGTCCACAGAAACTCGACCAAGGTGAGAGAAGAAACGAAATGGCTAATGAATCCAGGGAGCGTCATAAAAGTCGTGATGCTTGCGGCCGCGTTGAATGGCTTACGTCTCGCCCTGACGTAGTCCATTTAAGGCAGCGAATAGGGAGGAGGCTGAGTCATCGACCCCGCGCCTCAAGAATGGCAGAATGAGACAGCCCCCTGGCTCAGCACTCACCGCCTTCTATTTCTGGGCAAGGCTTGATATTCCTCCTCTGCCCCGCGGGTGAGCTTTTCTCCCTACATCTCTCTCCCTCTACAGCCACCGAAGCCTCTCGTCATGGCTGACAACAGAGACCTGACCCTTAAGGCGATTTATCAATCCCCCACCAACGAGGCCTTTAGTCTGGTCCGGCACTTCACCGCGCCGACCTCCGACGCCGTAGCCGAAAGAGTCCAATACCTCAAGACTCTCCGCAACGCGGTCGCAGAGACGCAGGCCTCGGTGAACAGAGAATTGACCTCGCGCATGGAAGAGGACAAGGCTCGCGACGCCAACACATCCGGTAAACTCGGCGTTGATGAAGACAAGGAGGAAGACAACTACGGCGAAGATGTCCAGGGCGAAGAGTAATCGAGCTCTATTGGGAATCACGACCAACGCATGCACCGAAGGGGGTATTTTGTATACACGGTGGCAGCCGCCACAACCCGCAACGCTTCCAAACAAAAAGAGGGAGACAGACGAACATGTGCAAAGAATGATGAAGGGATGCAAGGGAAGATGGTTCGAGCTCGAAATCCCCATCAGGAGCCCCTTGCCCAACTTGGCGCCTGTAACCGCTCCGCCTTCTGTCCGGTTGCCCGGTTCAAGCAGCCGTAGTGCACGGCCGTGTTGTCGGGCAACACGGCAACTACGCTTCCTCCGATCCGCATGGCCCCGCCGAGCTTTTTGTGGCAGACGACGCAATGCCTCTCGTCGCTGATAATGACATGCCGGTTTCGCCCGCCCTGTGCGCCGGCGGCGTCGTCGCCGAGATGCAGCCGAGCCGCAACGGAGATGCCCTCGGCCTTGCGCAGACCGGCGACAATTCGGGACTCATTGACGAGGCTGGTAACTGACCGTATGCGACCTCGGAAGTAGGCCTGAAGAGCGCTGACGGGCAGGTCGTCCGGAACTAGCCCGAGCGTCGAATTGGCTGGAAGCCGAGACCCATGCTTGGACAAGAGATCCAATGCCGGCTCCAGCTGCTGCTTGTGAGGGGTTGGGGGCTTGAGATACAGCGACAGCAGCGTGTGGTAGATGGATTTGGCGGGGTCTTCGGTCGTGGTGAGAGACTCGGGACTGCCGGCGACCGGCGAGCGAGTGGTTTCCTGCGCCTTGTACAGGCGGTTGCAGTACCTGTCGTTGTCAGATACGTCTTCTTCCGCTGGCTTCTTGAAAAGGGAGTCTACTCACTCCTCAGCCTTGGCATAGTCCTTCATCTTGAAGACATAAATCTCCAGCGCCTCCCTGTGCTCTCCCATGTTGCTGAGAACAACGGCCCGGGCCTCGTAAAAGGCTGGATCTGCTCGGCAGGTCAGCGACCGCATCCACGACGGGCCCACGAAACCCTTACCGTCCCTTGGAATCAGCCCGAGTGCCTTGGTCAAGCTGTATACCTGTCGCGAGCTTCGAAGGAACCATATGAACTTGACCATCAGGCTATCCCAGTCGGCACCCTTGCCCGTGCCTCCGAGATTGTCAACGTAGAGATCCACCAGCCTGTTGTGGAAGTCGGGCGTCATGTCATCCAGCTCGTTGATGATGTGCTCCAAGTACCGCCTCTCTAACCTGGTGTCAACGCTTTGCAGAAAGGCGACGACCCTGTCACGGGGCAGTGTTTCGGCATTCTCGGTGTCCCCAACGAATATCTCCATGGCGTACTCGGGATTGCTCTTCAGCGTCCAAGCCGCGTGCTCTAGGATGAGATCAATCTCCGAGGGCGGCAGGCTCTGAAGGTACTGAATCGAGCGATCTGGCCCGTGTAGCGTTGGCGCCGCCTCATCCGGTTTCGTGGCCGACCCGAACTTGTAGAGAAGCTGTAGAGCCTCCTTGTGAAGTTTCTTGCCGTAGAAGAAATCCACCAACTCCGTGAATCTATTGTGCTCTAGAAGCTTCTCGTTGACCACGTCGGGGTCGCAAAAGTTGGGTATGCGGAAAAGCGAGCTGGCCAGCGACGGTTGCGACAGCATATAAGAGCGAAAGAGCGTCGTGTCGACCAGCCGAAAGGTATTGCGTAGCTCCGTCTCGAGCTTTTGCTCCGACTCGCTCTGTGTTATCCTCAGGAACCTCTCGGCCGCTTCCTCAGCTGACTCCTGCCTGTCTGACTGAGGCTTCAGCTTGCCTGTGACCGGGTCGATGACCCGTTGAAGGCGCGCGCGCGTCCCTGCCAGGTAGCTGTTGAGTTCCAAAACAGCCTTTATCAGATCCTTTCCCTCGAGGCGCATGTCCTCATTGGCAGACGATTCCTTGGCGCTCTCGGTGTCATCCTCTTCTGCTGCCTCCTTCTTGACCGAGGCTACGGACGCAGCGTCTGACTGGCCTTTCTTGCTGGTGGCCCTGAAGAGCTTGGCAAAGCCACCTATGGGGTTTGGGAGAAGATGATCGGCAAGACCTTCAGAGCTGTCTGGCGCAGCCGCAGTTGGTTTCTTTGCCCCGGCAGTGTCCTCACTCTCCTCTTCGTCCTGGTGAGCCCAGCGAGACAGCTCTCCAGATATCTGGGGTGGGAAAAGCCTCAGCACCCTCTCTGGCGGCGCATGTACGTCATCCTCATTCATCAAGTCCATGGCTTGCCGATGTTTCCTCTTCTTAAAAAGCATCTCGGCTTTGAGCATCTTGACTTCCCGGAGGGTTTCCTTTTTGTTCTTGAGCAGCGCATCCTCGAGCATATTCAGGACGCTGATGGCCTCGTCAAACATGTGGCCTTGGACCAGTTCCTCGACCTGTGAGTCATAATCTGTCGCCGCCATCTTCCACACGCAGCGATCGCTCGAGATGTGGAAGCCCTTGCCCGCATGTGCGAGGCTAACGGTGGGAGGGGGAAAGTGAAGCTGCGCAGCGCCAGGAAGCGATATGCTCTGCAGTAACGACAAAGTGTCCGGGTTGCGGACTTCCAGAAAGCCCTTGGACGGCGGTTGAAGGGCCAGGATGTATGGGTAGGAGAAGCCGATGGACTCCGGGGCGGATGGCCAGGGTATCTGGCGCCTTTCAAGCGGCTTGCCATCGGCCTTGATGAAGAGTGTGTTTATGTCCTTGGCCAAGAGTATTTCGTCGTTGGTCAACTTGGCGGCGAGCGGCTTCGGCATGTATCCCCCCAAGCCCATGTAGCCCATGCCAGCACTACTGACGGCGCCGAAGCGGCTTCCCTGACTGCCGGCGCCCACCATGCCGGGACTGATTATGTCTTCGACCTCGTGAGTGATGGAGTCGACCATGACGTAACCGCCGTTCATGCCACAAACGAGCTTCGTTGCGCTGGCCCACGTGACGGTTCGGATCGACTCGGAGAGGACAATCTCGCCGACGTCTTCGTGAAGTTCGCTTTCATGCCAGCTCCAGAGAAGTAGTCGTCGCTTGACAGCAACTGCCAGGCGGCTGATGATTTCGGGTATGCTGGTGTCGGGGTCTTTGACGATGTTGGACGTGACGGCGAAACAGGAAGCGTTGCGAGACCGGCCGAGCACCTCGATGAGCTCATACGTCTGTAGGTCATGAAGAGAGACATGGTAGTTGGAGAGGGAGATGATTATGTTGGCTTCCTTGATGATGGCCAACTGGTCGATGGCGCGGCTCGAGAACTTGTCGATCTCCCGCAAAAGATCAGTCGGTTTTTTCGACGCGGCCGCCGAGGTCTCTGATCCATGTTGAGGAGAGTGAGCTACTCCCTTGTGAGCTTCTAGGGAGGCTGGAGCCGAGTCGTTTTGAGAGGCAGAGAGCTCGTTAAGTCGATAGACGCGAAGGGCGCCGCTGTTGAGGCCGACGAGGATGCGGTCACCTGGGACTGTCTTATGAGCGTCCTCTCCCGAAGCGATTATAAGCTCTCCTACCGTATGCAAGTATGGTTTCAATGCGGGACTTGTCGCGTTGCCGCAACTCAATGATCGGCCGGGCGGTAAAGGCGGATAGCATGACGCGGGCTGGTCTGCTGCGACTTTCAAGCAAAGCGACGCATCATCCCATGATTCGGAATAGGTTCAGAAGCGTAGAACGACTGAGGGTTCAACTACCTGTGATCCTGTGCTGTATCGAGGAAGTTGGCTTTCGGGATAGGGATGTTGTCATGTGCAAGACGGGAAGCTGCATCGAGGATATCACGTGTGACAAGTCACGTGGGTCGTCCATCGCTATCGTCTTCAGCGTCATGTTGAAAGCCGCTTCAAACCCGGACCCTAAACCTCAGTGAGCGACTTACGACAGCAGCTTCTTCTATATTTTCTAGGATATCCTTCTTTCTCAGCATACATATGCAATACTCATATGTATTAATGCTATCCGAGATCCTGACAACTATCTGCGCTGCGTTCCTCGTCAAGGTTCCACGTAAACACACTCAAATCATGGCGAGTCTATGAGATGTTAGCTAAGACTTTGAAGCGATAAACATTCATACATACATGAGTACTCTGCAAGAAGGAAAAGAAATTATGTTTATTATCGCGAAAATACTGACTTTGGAGCTTGTGGAACGGGATGCTGTAACAGGCCACCCACCGAATGAGGAGTTGCTGAAAACGAGCCGTTTCAAATAATGCCACCAACGCGTCCGTCAAGGCCTGGTCGACCGAGAACTGCGGCTCTTTCGATGCCTCTCTTCCGGTGTTGGACGAGCCGAGGTCGGAGCTTTCATCCAAGACGCCTGTACTAACGCCGTGGATACTGGTTAGAGCCGGCGGTTCTGTTCAAGGCAGATCGTCTCGGAGCGAGTCGATCAATGCGTCCCCCGACATGCTAGTCAAGAGATAAGAACGGACAACGTACCAGTCATACAGTTGTCAACCGCTAGTATACTTGACCAAGTCCGAACTAGCTGACTCGTTCGGATATTCAGTGGCACGAGCAACATCATAATCGAGCCGTGCTCTCCTATATAACTTGATCATAGTTATTATACGAACATGGTGCTTTGATCTGGCATGGTCTGGATGCATCATGCCTTCTTCTTCCCAAGTTCGAAGCATTCGGGTCAGGAAAAACTGTCGCTCTCTATATGTTCTAACCCTAGATCCGGGAGCCATCGCACTGATTCCGATCTTGGTCCCGTAGATGGGCCACTGGCCGAGTCATCTAAAGACGGGTCGGGCATTTGCAGACTCAGCCCGTCAACCTTGCAAGGCGTAATGCTTCTTGGCGTCGTTCTGTTTATTAACGGTCCTCGGTGCACGCACGTCCAAGTTGAACTGACTTATCAATTCATCTCATCATTCCCTTGGGTAGTCTTCCTTCTTTCTACTTCATTTCCTGGCCCCCTATGTCAACATGAGGAGCCCTCTTCTCCTGCTCTTGTGGCTTACATCTTGCCCGCTTGGTCTCAGCCACGAAGCAATACTGGGCAAACGCGGAAACGATCTAGGACCGCCGTCGATAGTATTTCGCGGAGACAGAAGGCGGTTTGAGGAAATCCCCAATGGTTTCATCAGCCGAGGCGAAGAGAAGATACTTGCCAATGTAAAGCTAACCCCTGAACAGCTGGAGCAAGGCTCCAGCCTATACAACCATGTTGCAAAGCAGGACAAGGAATTTAGCCGCTGGATCTCAACCTCAGCGGATCCTCTAACGGCGCAGTCATTTGCATTAAACAGTGGCCGGGAGGGACGCATCTACGTCATCTCCCCTGACGCGAATTTCATTGACGTCGAGAAGTCTCTTGGGAAAGGCAATTACGGCCATGTTGTGGAATCGGAATATGCCGCCATGGGGAGAATCAAAAGGGAGCAGATAAGAGGCTACTATGTCGTTACCAAAGGACAGGAATGGACGGCAAAGGACATGGAGAAACTTCTCATGGGCGAGATAGTGAGAGGGAAGAAGAAACCAGTCTGGCATCCGAATCCTCATTACGACAAGTCCTATGACAACAAAACAGCCCAGAAGAAGGCCAAGCCTCAAGTGGCCGGCTTTCCCAAAAACAGCCCATCATGGAATAAGGAGCCCTGGTCATCATACAAGGATCAGAGCGCGACCAAAGGGTACGATGATCTTCAAAACGAGCTTTGCTCCAAAGGTTTAGCGAAAAGAGGAGTATCAACCCCAAACTCCTGCCTGACATCCGGACTGTCGAAGAAGAAGAAGACGTCCGTTGCCGTCGAGGAATTCAAAGGGACGCCTAGAGATAAGAAGGCGGCCAACGAATTCCAACGCCTGAGCCAGCCGTGGTTAAAGGGCCAGCTCGAGAAAGCGACCGACAACCCGTCGATAATATCCAAGATGCACGAACAGCTGAGGGGGAAATTCACGTCCTTCACGGCAGCAGTCCGAAAACCGGCCGTGAAGAAGATATTCGGCGTCAAGGCTCTTCTTAATCCCCTGTGGATTCATAATACAGTGGCAGCGTTCGAGTCGAAATCCGCAACTGCTCTGCAGCGGGCTGAGGCCGTCACATCGATTCTACCCTTCGTCGGCTGCGTGGTTGAAACGATGGCAGATCTAGAAAACAAAGAGAATTCCGTCGTATCGACCTTGATTTCTGGCGCGATATGCCTCGCCCTTGACGCTCTCTTATTCGCTCCCACGCCCGTCGCGGCTTTCGCTTGGATCGGCGACATCATCTTCAGGTTACTCAAAGGCGCCTTTCAAAGCAAGGCAGCCACGGACAATCACCCAGTCGTCCGAGCGGCAAGAAACATAGATAAACTGCAGGAAGCTCGGGTCACCGCCTGGAAAGAGTCTCTCCCGGCAGTGCTCAACTGGACCCAAACTGAGGCCTTCAGGACAGCCATCCGCTACAATTATGCCATGGATGTGTCCGTCGTTCTTTTCGCCTTGGCCGAGACGAAAACTCAGCTACGTGAGGATAGGGCGGAGGCGCTGTCCGGCAACATTACGGACGCCGATCGACAGAGAATCGACAACGAGGTTGCCAACGCCGAGATAAAACTGGTCAGGGACGCCTGCAAGCAACTCAAAGACAGAACGCATGCCGTCGAGGAAGACTTTGGCAAGCTGGTGACGCGAATGGTGAAGCAAATAAGCGACGGATTCGACGACAAGTTCTTCCGAGGATTCAAAGAAGAAGCAGAGCAATTCAGGAGAAGGGTGGCCCCTATACAGTATACGCATCGACTCGGAGACACCGAGCTCGAGGATAAGCGTCCTCGAATGACGGGTGTGATCGAATTCAAAGAGCTTGACGAGAAAATCTCGCAGCTCCGGTCCGATGATCGATATCTCCTTCAACCCCGACACGCAGAGGAGTTGGACGAGTGGCTGACAGAGGACAAGTTGAGACCGACCAGAGACATCGCCAGGGAAGTGCTGGGTTTAGATCCGCCTGCCGACGGTGACGGAGATGGCAACCAGCAGGCCTTCCGCTGCTCGAGCCTCTGGCTTGACGGCATGGTGAACGCGCAACCGCAGGGAGGACCGATGATCAAGGACTGTCATGATTGGAAATTCCTCACGCAGCAGAGTTCTCTGGACGAAATGGCGTTTGGCAGAGTCGGCTGCGGAACGACAATGGACTATTGGTACTGGGAGGGAGGCGAGTGGGTGACACACTGCAACGTGGACGGGTGCAGCGAGTTCCACCGAGACTCCATGACGCAGGAGAACATCAAGCTAGCGAACAGCACCGGCCTCATCATGGACCGGCCTTCTCCCCACCCGCGAGATAGGACCGGTCCGTGGAAGGCGGCGGCGAAGCTAGACGTTCCGGAACTAGTCGATTGCCGGCAAGGGTCTGACGATCCCGACTACGGGGTTGCCTGCCGGAGCTTCGATCCCTGTCGCGACGCCCGCCTCCACGACTGTTTCTTCAGGTGGGAGAAGTATTTCCTGCGGGCGAAGCGCTGGCTCAACTACTGCCAGGTTCAGTCGACCGGAAAGCTGGACTGTCAGTTGTTTGACGTAGACAAACTGGATGATGAGACGTATGGCAAGGCCGGGAGGGCGGGTGCCTTCGGCGACAGCTGGGAGGCGCTTCAGGGTTTGAAGGACATTCCACAAGATAACATGGTGGAACAATAGGGTTAGCTAGATGGGCTCACTGCCTCGTGATCAAAGACGGAGGCTATGAAATGGGTGATTGATGTTGATAGCCTGGTCGATCAAATTAATGTGTGGATTAGGGCAGCTAATAGCCAAGCTGACCAATCATCCCCCTTTTTTTTTGGCTAGCCTCATCCAGCTCCCTCCCTCACTGTCAAGTTTACATTCCGCACCCCGCATCGCCATGATCCACAACCGACTTCGGCCAGATGACGAAAGTCGCTCTCTAGGTATCGAATCATGTACAATGCAGTCCTTCTGCTGATCGTCTCCCGCCTTCTTCTTTGAAAGGGCTTTATCCTTATGTTGTAGCGTGTATAGAGGTCTACGGAACGGACCTACAAGGGGAAAAGGTGCGCAGTATGTACATATGTAGGACTCGTGGGCCGGGACGGAGCAAACAGTCCCTGGCAGCCGAGTACTGTGAATATACGGAGAGTGTGCTGGTGTTGAGAATGAAGGGAAATTTGAACCATGTGCAGATGCTCCGCTCAAGTCGATGGAAAACGCCAGTTTCCTAAGATACCAGGACGCCTCGTCGTTGAAGCATTCCGCCTGGTTGAGTCAGTGCAGCGGCCCCTTGCCGCTATCGACTGCTTTCCGTCGTTGTACAACCCCAGCCGCAGTAGTTAAGCTAATTCAGGTATCCGGGATGTGGGAGCAGAGAGCCTGGCCCTTGCTAGTATGTTGTACATACGTAGGTCTTCCCCGGACATTATTCATGTCGTCGGGCTCTGTACGGACATATGTACGGATAGATTAGGCTAAGACACTAGGTAGGCATGAATGCCTTTTTTATCTCTATCGATATCATTTCATTGCTAAGGAGCAACGCCTTGGGCTGTTCAATTTCAGCCTCGGGGTCTTTTTAACCTTGAAGAGCAATGCTATCTAAAGACGATTGGGATAATGACACATTGCTGTAGAAGATATCTCGAAGTCATCTTCAAGACTAGGGCCTCTCGTTAAAGCCTATCACCGTGCAAGTCGAGACTACAGCATGCTTGGCAGGTAGCTCATTAACTGAATGTATTTGCCTGACGCTGCACCAAAACGACGGCTCCTACCTGGCCCACACGCATGGGAAGAAGCAATTTAATGCTGAATTGCTAAGCCTCGCCTCTTAAAACATGCCCATGGGGTCTGGTGAGCTGAGCTACGCGTATCAAAGCGGCCTTGACATGATTGTTGCGATTAGTGCTTCGCCCAACACTACACGCAGGTTGGCCCCCCAGCGTCGAATGACAGGGTACTTGAATAACGATAAAAGCCGGCAGAGCACCCTTCTTGTGAACGTTCCCTTGGCTGATTCGAAAAATCATTCGTCAGAACTCCAAGTCTCACTGATTCAATCTCTTGACACCGTCACTCTCTTCCATAAAGATGCTTCTACCATCGTTTGCAATATGTCTCCTCGTCCTGAAGACCGCCTTGGGACTACAAATACCTCATGACGAAGGAGATACATCTGAACTCAAGGTTGTTCGCGACCTATCGCGGATAAAAAGTCGAGGCCTCGACCATATTTACTTTGGCGTGGAGGTTCCTGAGAGCACAAATGTGGAATATAAGAGAACGAAAATGACGTTTGAGGTAGACCCCCGGATGAAAGGACTTGGGCCAACCGAGGGTTTCTCATGGCGTGGCGAGAGGTCCTTCATGGAACACGGTAGACCTGTCACTCCTCGTGAAGCATTGATTATGTACGGAGGTATTCGACCAAGAAACTACAACAGGGAAACAGGAAAGCCATATACTCTTGGGAGTATCTCGGACGAGTACAAGGCTTCTAGTCTATTTGAACATATCGGCGGCCAGACGAAAGATCTTACACGCTTCGTTTCGACAACTAAAGAATTGGGAATTGCGATTGAGTTTTCGGCAGTTATGGAGGATGGAAAACCAAGCCATATCTTTGTTCGGACACATTATGACGACCACGTTATTCAGAAGATAAAAGACGCCCCAAATATGATCGATGCCCACGGCAGTATTGCAAATAGGGGGCCAGATGGAAAGTTTGTTAAAGGCCAGAATTATATACCCGCAGGCTACGAGAATCAAGTTGAATTCTCGGCCTTAGACGGCGTCCCTAAGGAGCAGGTCAAGGGGTATTTCCGTACAAAGGACTTTCTCGAGAACCCAGGTCTGGCTGCGAGGGTGGCAAGGGGTGAAGAGCCTCATGAGTTCTTCGTCAAAAACAAAGATTACAACCCAAGATTCGACACGTTAAAGCATAGTGGCGCTCGACCGGAGCTTGCCGGCTTCCCGCCATACAAAGGCTATACTCCAGACTCCGGAAAATTTGAGGCATGGGAGCAGGAGCCGTGGAAGGCCTACCACAAGGACAAGTTCTCGGAACTCTGCCATGCCCACAAGCAGCGAGTGGCGGTTTTCGCGGAAGAATCTACCCAGGCCACGCACCAGAGAGTCTGCGGAGGTCCGGCCAGGAGAGACGGAGGGCTACACAAGAGAGCCGGCGGAATGTGCGGCATCCGGGCAGACGGAGGGGTCATCAAGCCCGCGAACAGGGGCTCCGTTGGCGGAAGTGATGCAACCAAGCAGGGCGACGGCCCGGACAGCGGCCAAAAGCGCAAGCGTCTCAACCGGAAGCAGCTAGTCCTGGCCGCCAAACAACGGGCGCTGGCTTTATACCAACAGCATACGAAAGAAATCGGGCTTGGAAGGCTAACGGAGAGATTTACCTCTATCAAGATGAGCTCGTTCAAGCCGCTAAAGTGGAAGATAGCGGGTTCGCTTGGTGGGCTAGTGGGCCCTACGATCGTTGATATAAAGGAAACATTCTCGAGGGAATCGAGTACCAAGGAGCGGGTAGCCGCCCTGACAGGTTGGATACCCGTCGTGGGATGCATAACGCAAGGCCTAGCGGATAAAGAGCGAGAACGGAAAAGCGTCAGCACCGCCGTAGATGCTTACCTTTGCGGCGTGGCCGACGTGCTCATGTTCGTCCCCGGGGGCGCAGTGATATCACTCGTGATACACGGGCTTCGACTAGGATTCCGTTTGATAGAGCCTTTGATTTTGGCAAGAGACCCTCCGCCACATCATGAGATGCATGAGAGATACGTGGACGGGTGGGACGAGTACATGTCTAATGCTACCAAGACCTTGGAGTCGGCGGAATCGATGCGCAGGTTGATCGCTCTATTAGAGCTTCAGGAACTGGACGCCGCAGTCTTGGCATCCCAAGCGTCTGGTCTAATCTACGCAATTCAGCTGACGACTACAACCAATTCCACTCAAGACACAGCCACGGAGCCTCTGGAAGTGCAATTTATTCATCAAGGTGACGAATCTGAAGGTACATTAACATTCGTGAAAAGCAACGAAACCACGGAGCATGGGCCCGGTGAGGCTGAAATAGAGGAAAGCTACCTTGAAAGAAGGAAACTGTTTCGAAAAGAAGTAGAAGCGACTTTCCGGAAGAGTCTCGAGGATGCCTACAGAGCATACGATGAAAAGTTCCAAGAACAACAAGTTCGCTGGCTGGATGCCCATTTCAAGCCGTGGGACGAGGATCATTTCCAAAACTACGTCGACAAGACGGTAAAGTCGGGGCTTTGGTTCCAAAATTTGCCGGTATCCGACAATGTCAAGAAAATCGGCTATATTCCACCTGTTTTCGTAGCATCCTTGCTAATTAAGCAAGCAGAAATCGTATGGGGTTTCTTGGCGACTGTGCCCGCGATCGTGACCGACGGTATTGCAAGGGACACGGGCTTGACGGAGAAGAAACGAGAATTACGAGACGCCTACTTGGAAGCATTTCGCCTAGCATACGCACGAGAAGGGCACGGCTTACAGCCTGGGCCTCAGCCCGAAAGGATGTCTCCGGTATTCGACAAAGTCTTCGACTACCTGGTACGTCACAAGTCCCGCCTCTGCTTCTTCTCTGCCGGGGTGTGAAGCTGAGGATAGGTGGCGCGTAGAACCATTTCCACTCGTCCGAAGTCAAGATCTGCTACGATTGCCGTCGTTGCGCCGAGGCTGCCGGAAAATCGGTCGATACATCCACAGACCAATGCCCAACGGACGTTCCATGCGGCTACTACGGCTCCTGTGATGATCTCGAAGCGGTGTGTCAACAACGCCAGACATGAACGGGACAGACGCAGACCGACTGACATACCATATTGGATCTAGGTCATGAGAAAACTCCAACGTCGCGAAGACGCGCTGAAACGCGAACAGGAGATGACGGAACCTTCCCCGGTAAGTAGCCCTTCCTGGTACTCCGCGCACACGAAGACCTCGCTAACTTGGCCGGGCCACTTTAGGAACCAGACGATCAAGGGTCTTGCGAGAAATGCGTTGAGAGGATATCTGCGTCAGGGGGCTTGACTACAATCCCGGCTTGCCATATTGATCATGTCGGCAAATGGTTTTGCAAGGACGATAGAAGCCCGACTCACCATAACTCTCTTAAATCTTGTCGCGCCGTCTGCAGGAGGACACCAGAGCAGAAGATGGTGTGCGACTATACAGACGGGGTATGGCTTTGCTTCGATGACAAGGGGTCGCAGGCCTCAATGTTTTGGCACCTCACTAAGGAACATTGTCAGCCCTACTGCACTGGGCGGTGCCGCCGATGCCACTGGGAAAACGCCTAAGTACCTATCCATAGGTAGATCTATCCGTACGGAAACACCCCGCATGAACAGAACCTGTGACACGAGGTGTGGTGATGAATGACGGAGGACCCATGTAGGAGTAAGGACAGGACTCTAGGAGGAAACCCCTGAGCGGAGGCTACTCTGTTGTCACGTGACCGAAAATGTGATAGGTCATAGCCGAGCCGGGCCGGGCCGAGATACAAAAACATGCATGTCTTTCCCCAGCATGGCTCAGAATCTCGGCCAACCGGCCTTGGCTGCTCTT
Organism: Ophiocordyceps camponoti-saundersi (nom. inval.); assembly: GCA_003339415.1. Taxonomy (NCBI): domain Eukaryota; kingdom Fungi; phylum Ascomycota; class Sordariomycetes; order Hypocreales; family Ophiocordycipitaceae; genus Ophiocordyceps; species Ophiocordyceps camponoti-saundersi. The sequence continues at coordinate 99,672 of PDHQ01000042.1, forward strand.
GCGCGTCAAACCGTCCATGACCGCATCCTCGGCTGCCTCGTCGGGTCCGCCCTTGGCGACGCCATCGGCCTCTACACCGAGTTCCTCTCCGGCGACGAAGCAGCCCGGTCCTACCCCTTTCGCTCCTTCACCCTCCTTCCAGAGCCGCAAGCCACACCGTTCCGGCACGACGCCCATCGCAACCCGCACCAGCCCGGCGAATGGACCGACGATACCGACCATGCCCTGCTTATCCTCCTCTCCTTCCTGCACGCAGACGGAGCCGAGCCGAGCCCGGCCGACTTCGCCTCCCGGCTGAGAATTTGGGTACAGCAGGGCCTGCGCGCCCTCGATACTCTGCCCCTGGGCCTGGGCCGAACCGTCGGTGCCATCGTAAGGAATAAGGCCTATATTGAAGACCCGGAGGCCGCGGCGAGGCGGCACTGGATCGGCAGCGACTATAACGCGGCTCCTAACGGCAGTCTGATGCGCACGCACCCGCTCGGGCTTATATGTCTATATAAAACGCTCGACGAAGCTTTCGACGTTGCCGCCGCCTACTCTGCCGTTACCCACGTCGACCCTCGTTGCCTTATATCGTGCGCTATCGGAACCGCCCTAGTTCGCGGCCTGGTACGCCACGAGGTGAGCACCGAGGAGCATATCGACGACGTTATCGATAGGGCCGTGGCCTGGTACGGCGCCTATCGCGCCCGCCAGCTCGCCCAGAGCCCGTGCCGCGCCGACGAGCCGGAGCTAGACGTCGACGAGCTTAGGCGCCACACGACGGTTAGCGGCCTAGCCCACCTCCGACTAGACGACGCTCTCAAGATAGGCTACGTATATAAGACGCTCGGCTCCGGAATCTACCTCCTCCGCGCGGCCATGGGCAAGACGGCGGCGTCGGGCGGGACGGCGACATCGCAACTCGGCCTGTTCGAGCCGCTCGTGGTGGACCTGATTATGCGGGGCGGCGACGCCGACACCAACGCCTGCTTCGCCGGCGCTCTCCTCGGCGCCTACGCCGGCTTCAAGGCCCTGCCGCCGCACTGGCGCGACGGCCTCCGTCACGGCGCCTGGCTGCTGGCCAAGGCCGAGGCGCTGAGCAGGCTGCTGGGCGCTGCCGACGGACGCTACAGCAGCGCCGACGACCGGGATACGGCGCCCGATGGCGGCAGGGGCTTCCTTACCGAGTCGCAGATGGACGAGAGGATGATGCTGCTGCAGGCCCGCATGACGGACGAGCAGGGGAGAAGGTCGGGCCAGCAGGGGGCGGGCGGCGGGGGCAAGGGCCGCAAGTGGTTGGCTTTGCGGCGCAGCTCGAAGCCATGACGGTGATGCGATACCAGACATGAGCGGTGATGGGTACCGACGACGACGACGACGACGACTATGCTTGTCACACACAGCCTTTTATTCCACGGTGGAGAGAGAACTCATTAAACGGTATCCGTACACCTCTTGAGTGTACATACGGTCTGACCTTGCGAGTATACAGACCAAGCTCAGATCGCGATACCTGGTAAGCATGTACCAACTCTCAGATTTGTGCAGCAGATGGGATTTGCTGATGACGGCTTTATCACCATCTATCCAACAAGAACCTACTCTGCACAAGGCGCGAGCTCTACATACATACACCAACGAGACCATCCTTGGCCGCTACGGCTGGCTGCTCCCTATCCCTGAGAAAGAAAGGATAGTGCCTCAAAGCGGCAGAACGGTCGTGCTCAATTTGACCTAAGGATGATGATCTGTCTAGAAGAGGGGGAGAGGGGTCGTGCCAATTTATGCCCCAAGCCGTACCAAACGTGCCTTCCATGGCAGGGCGTCATACCTGCCCATCACCCTGCTAGGAGCCCAGCGTCTGGTAACTTGCAGGTGCTTCTTCTTGCTTCACAGATTGCTCTATCCTAGGAGTTTGGGGCCTAGTTAAAGCGTTGATCCGTCTGTGAAGAAGGTGTCTGCGGAGAGACGTGGATACCATGTTTATAAGCTACCTACCTACATACCTAGGTAGGTAGGTAGGTAGGTAGGTATCCTCGCTTCTTCCCTGTCTTAGGCTGGGGCGTTCCTTCTGGTGAAGAGGGAGCTATGTATGTAGGTGCTGTAAGTCGATTAATTTTGCGATGTGTGTGAAGCTACGGATAGAAAATTCTAAATGCCCTTGTGGGCGGCTAATAGCAAACGATCACCTGACCAAGCTGACACATCCCTCCCCTTTTTTTGGCTAGCCTCCTCCAGTTGGCCGCCAGTGCCACTGCGTGCCCCTCACTGTCAAGCCACACCCAAGGCGGCGGCGCGTCCCGCCCGATTCCGTGGCGCTTTCTAGACTTCACCTGTATTGATAAGGCTGAGGACCTCGTAGACCTATTTTTTTTTTCTCTTCTTCACAGTCTCATCACTAACATGCATATAAAGATGACATTCACACATCTGCGTCATCCAGCTGTGTAAGCTACCAGGGGATCGATCTAAGACGAAATAACGCGAGTCTCGACGGCTTTTCCAATGATCTGCAGTTATATACTTCTTCCTTTTCGTAAGACGCTGCGTATTTGGTCAAGGATGAGAGGCAGAAAGGATTCCTGACGGAAGATGCACGCTCCTGGTCGTGATGCTTCTACAGGATCGTGCCTGAAACCGACTCTACCAACATACGGTCCTGAATCTCGGCTCACAAACTACGTCAGTTCGGCGTTGCATCGCCCCCTTACGATGCTAGCATCTTTCAACGTGTCAGGGCGTAGGCTTAAGCCCTTCGAAGGACAAGACTCGTTCCTGCAGGCCGCATAAGCCACTGTGATCTGACGCCATGTATGTATATACATAGGTCTTGGGGTCCAAAGAACGCCGTGGGGGTCTGCCGGCTGGGGCGAGGCGAAGCTGCAGACAGATGTGACAGGTAAACACCGAATCCGTATTGATGACGCGGAGGACCTCGTAAACCTTGCTTACTCGGTCTTCATCGTGGAACCTCTTCAACCCCTGAGAGGATGGACATTGACGTTTCCCAGCATGTCATGTTTCGGGGAAGATCTTGGGGTATAAAATCTGCTCGAGTGCCTGCCTACCTTTGTGTGAATCAGCATCTTGAAATCACTTCTTTTACACAGTCTCATCATCAATATCAGACAAGGCAAACATGGTTACCTTTTCTCAACTCACTCTCGGCTTGGCTGCGGCAGCCTCTGTTTCCGCATCGGTTATCAAGCCACGACTTGCTCACGACAAGGTCGAGGCCTTTCCCGAGACGGTGCCTGATGATCTGACCGGGAAGCTCTACAAGAGGTTCAAGCCTTGGCTTCACATCATCCACGGCTGTACGCCCTACCCGGCCGTCGACGGCCAGGGGAACACAAAGTAAGTCAATCATGAAGCAATCTTGAAAGTTTTCAACGAGACTAACCGCTTTCCTTCCCCCCTTTTTTTCCAGTGACGGTCTGGACAAAGGTGACGGAGATGAATCCAACGAGTGTGATCACAGCGTAGGCCAGGTCTATGCTCGCAGCGCGGAAAAGGACGGCATGTTCGCCATCATGTACGCCTGGTATTTCCCCAAAGACGTCCCCAGCGTGGGCTTGGGCCATCGACATGACTGGGAGAACGTCGTGCTATGGTTCTCGGAAAAGAGCGAGACTGCCAGGTATCTCGGAATCGCCATCTCTGCCCACGGAGGCTACGCAAAGTATCGCCAGGGAAGCGACAAGGTCACATGGGACGGAGACAGGGGTTTGATCGCCTATACCAACACGTGGCCTATCAACCACCACCTGGATACCACCAAGGACAAGCCCAGCGGAGATGTGCCGTTGATTGCTTGGGAGAGTCTGCCCAAGGCGTCTTGGGATGCTCTTCAGGCCAAGAACTGGGAAGATGCCGACTTGTCGTTTAGCGACAAGAACTTTGACAAACTGCTTGGAGACTCTAAGATGGGTTGATTCATGTCGGTGGTGATTTGCTGCTGGATTGGAGGGATGAAGCAACCAGCTACAACCCTTGCATTCACCAGTTCTCTACTTCTTCACTTCTTTCAACTTTCCCAGTCTCAATCAAGACTTGTATAATTGTCAAGCCTACAATTCAAGATCAATGACAAGGCAGTTTCTTCGTGGGTCGCGAGATGAGCCTTGAAGCTATCTCAGGAATCCAAAGTTTAGATCGACCGCTGTTACATCGTAAAGCGCCTCTCGATATAAGGCAGATCTGCAAGGCAAGCAAGCTAATGCACGTTTAAGCCCTAAGCCGAGCTGCGTCTGTCAAGACTGTTACACCAAGGTTACCGTTCTACAGCGTGAAGTGCATGAATGAACAGGGTATAGTTGAATCGGTGCTACATCAAATAGGCTTCAAAGCTAGGAACCAATGAATTGATGAGGGTCATCAGAAAAAGGGGGGGAAACGGGAAGAACGAAAAACGACAGAGACAAAACCAAGTCCATTGCCAGATCATGAGAATGAACCGTAGTTGACAACTAGCATCTCACTCTTAAATTCAACATCATAAGCCTCAATGAGACGCAAGAAATCCCTCCTCTTCCAGGATATCTTCCTTGTTACGAGCATTAGCACTCCTCGACTTGTCCTCCTCGGCCTTCTTCAAGCTATCCGCCCAACGATCACGGAGTATCATCTCGGTAACAGTGAGCAATTCCGTGTCATAGCGGTCTTCAAACGCCGCATATTCCTGCTCACAGCCCATTCTTTCAGCTATGTCCCGTAAGCTGTCCAAGTTTTTCTGCCACCCAGGCTTGTCGGTTTCTTCTTTAAAGTCTGGGGCTCTTGAAGAGACCTTGGCTCTTTCGTACAATGCCCAGTACTTGACCTCTTTGAGCTGTTTTTCGTCACATTTCTTCGTTACTTGACTTTCGGTAGCGTCGTTTGTAGGCGCTGCTGCGGCTATGCCTGCGAGGAGGATACAGGTTGCCGTGGAGACCTTCATTGTCTTGTTGTTGCCTGTTCGGTTGAGTCTTTGAGGGGAAGAGGATAGCGAGTTGGGGTGAAGCAGTTGAAATGGTACGAATATCTGGTAGCACAAAGATGGAGGAGTTGAGGTTGTTAATGATGACTCCCCGGAACAACAACAGAGACACTTGATCCTTTAAATACCTTTTCCTCTTTTTCCCTTTCCCTTTCCCTTTGTGGGAAGAGAGAGAGAGAGAGAGAGAGTCTTACGGAATCCTCTTCCTCATCGCCATTTGATTCAACAAAGCAAAGAGGAGCATGACCTCACTGGCAATCAACGACTCTGATGACCAGGGTTCTCCATGATTAGAGAGAGACGTTAGCCGGAGACTCTAACAGGGACGTACGAGTGATTTGAGAGTTTACAGTTACAGCCTTGTGAGTTATAGGCAAGTGGATAGCAGTATAAGTTGGTCGCCAGTGGCTCAGCGCACTACCTGTAATCAAAGCTACCAAACAACGGCTTGTAAAAGACCGGGATCTCCCTTGTAACCTGTACTCACTTGCTTAGGAGGTAGGCAGTACTGATAGTTTGGGCTGTAGGTGTCGTCTCCTAGCCCAACGAGTAAGTGAGAGAGAGATCTTTGCTGTAGTCGTGAATAGATACTTGCGTCATACTTGTACAAGTCCCTAGGCAAGAAGGATGACAACGTGTTCATTCTTGAAAGAGGTAGCAGATATCTAGGTAGGCTTGTGAACAGAGCAAGCCATTGATCCATATACAGACTCTCCCCCCCTTTCACTGGGAACCGCATGCTTCTCGCTTGCAATGCCAGCCACAACCGCCTCGCCCTCTGCTTCCAATGGCTCAGGGTCTATCTTTAGAGAGTCGTTCATGTGAACATGTCACAAGTCTTTAAAGTCGTTACTTGCGGCTTGGCGTTTATGCGGGAGTCGATCTTGACAACGGCTAACGAAAATCGGATAGGCCGTACCCACAACTTGATGGACATGCCATCGAGTTGATAGCGTCAGATCGCAGATGAGGTTGAAGAAACCAGTTGAAGGCGTATCTGGTTGAAGCTAAGAATACATGTGGGTATGCATCAACGCACTTTAGTATGAAGAACGTCTTCTCGGTGACATGTCAGTTGATCAGATCTTCATGGATTGGCTTGATCCTCAGTAAGGGCGGGTCGTTGCGTTGATCGACATGTCATATGTGAAGCACGTCGTCGTTGACCCCCCTCAACCGTTTCCATTGTGGCTCAACTCGGCCCATGTCGAGCACCCGGTCAAATGAACGTTGATGATGCTCAGAGAGCTCCCAATAACCGTCGAAAGGGGGCGAATGGGTAGCACACCAAGGTAGATCCTGTTCGAGTCGTTGGTGATTTACATCATGTATCACCAACGTCACAACGTGTCAGCGATGGAACAGAGCTGTAAGGTTGGAACTTTGTATCTTTCTCAACTCTCTCTCTGTCCGAGCGAGGCAGCAGCCCTTGTGCCAGATACATAGAACAGAAGCCTCGGCAGACGGCAGAAGCTGCAATATAAAACAGGCAGAAGAAAACCCTCCCCTCGAGTATGTAAAAGCTTTCAATCCATGCACATTGTGGTGAACCTCGTCACCGTCACCGTCACCGTCACCATCAACGTCGCGATCCTCCTCACGGCGTGTACCGACCAACCAGCCCTCCACTCCCAGGCCACGACCCCTCGAAGCCGTCACGCATCAGAACCTTGGACCCATCCTCTAGACGTATAATAGCGTCCGCGTCCTTGGAGCACAGCCCAAACACCTGCAGGTTCCTCGGCGTCTGCTTGATCCAGTGCATCGTACCTTGAGATGAAAAGGTCAGCTTTTGCTTCAGTCGTCCGTCCCTCTCCCTCATACGCGAGAGAGAGAGAGAGAGAGAGAGAGAGAGAGAGAGAGAGAGAGAGAGAGAGAGAGAGAGAGAGAGAGAGAGAGAGAGAGAGAGAGAGAGAGAGAGAGTCAAGGGAAGAGAGTGGGAAAAAAGAAACACACCTTGACACGTCTGTCCACCACATCCCTGATAGCCCGGCCCGCTGAAAAACGCCCAAGCAGCCGAGCCGTAGGTATAGATATCAGAACCCCCGTCCGTAACGGTAGCATAGCCCATCCGACACCGCCTATCGTCCTCAGCGCAAGACTCAAAGTTCGGGTCCCCCCAGCCGGAAACGTCCGGCGTCCACGGCGCGGGAACAAGCTGCCTCGTATTCTGTCCCTGGTCGTAATTCGTCTCGGCCTGCAGCAGCGAGACCATGACGTTCCGCGCCCGACGGAGGTTGAGCTGGTAAAGCCACCAGTGCTCGCTGCCGAGGGCGTGCAACCAGGTGGCCTTTGTGGACTCGACGAGGGCACCTCCCTTGGCCGCGATGCTGGTTCCGCCTTGGAAGTCTTCCGTGACGTGATCCGCGACCCAGTTCCAGACGTTTTCCACGTAGGCTGACGAGTCTTTGGTGAAGTGCATTCCTAGGAAGGCGGCTTTGCACTCCTTGCTCGGATCGCCGCACTTGTCACTCAGGCTCGACGCTCCCCTCGTGCCGCCGACGGTCACGAGCGAGTTCCATAGGGCCACGTCGCCGGGAAGTCGGCCGGCCATGTTGAACTGGACGATGATGGCACCGGGAAGAACGTCCGAGACGGTGAAGCGCATGTCCTGAATCTGCGCGACGCCGACGTCGCCGGCTTCGCCCACCGACACCACGGGCCGCGGCTTCGCCTCGTTCTTAAAGTAGGCGCCGCTGCCGGAGATGGTAGCCCATGCTTCGCCCACGATGCGCGAGCCCGGAGGGATCACGACCGTCGACTCGACCCGGTAGTTGCCAAAGGGAAAGTAGGCAATCTTGCACTCCTTTGCCGCGTACTTGAGCACGGCGTTGAGGGCCGCCGCGTCATCGGCGCTGTTATCGCCGTGAACCTTCTTCCCGCCGTTCTGCGCCGGATCCTTGACGTTGATAAAGTCCGACGCCGCTTTATCCGCGTAGTTCGGCGCCGGGATGACGGGATACTTGCCTCCGGGGGCTAGCATCGGCGGTCTAGGGCTGTTAGCCGTCGACGGACCGTAGACGGAACCGCGGCCCGCCATCTTTCCGTAGGCGAAACGGTCGACGTAGCGGCCGGGTCCGAGGAGCGTCCCCTGAGGACCGCGGGCCATATCCGAGTCAGTGTCCTTGACCAAGTTTTCGATGAGAAAGGACGGCTGGCATGTAGTCTCGAACGAGACGCCCGAGTTGATGGAGGTGCAGTCGACCATGGCGATCCAAGGCGTGCCGCCCGTGTTGCGGACACCGGCGCCGCAAGAATCAAAGGTCGATCCCATGATGGTGATGGTGTTGCCGGCGCTGATGAGCATACCGACCTTGTTCCGGTAGAACTGTATGTTCTTGTAGGCGGCCTGTTGGTGACCGTCGTGCCAGATGCCGTTCAAGCCGTGCTCGACACGCACATCCGAGAGGCCCAGGGTCGAGCCACGGCCGAGATGGATGCCGCTATGGCCGCTGTCGCCACTCGGCGTAGCCATGACGATCTTCATGTTCTGAAGCTGCGCGCCCTGGGCAACGCCCCAATAGAGTGCTGTGAAAGCATTGCCTAGTAGGTAGGTTCGTCAGATGAGATGCTCGCCACGGCAGCTCAAGCTCTGAGACGTACCGCCGGGGATGTTAGTCGTGTCGAGCACCAGATTCTTGAGGCCGACGGCAAAAGAGCGTTCGCCAAGCTCCCCGGTTGCAGGATCCTGAGCTATAAGGGCAAAGTCAGCAAGCCAGCTGATTTCCCTTCCCGTCTGCCAAGCCTGTCACGTACCGGAGACCAGTATCGGGGTGCCAGAGAAGCCGGCCGCTGCCTTGAGAACAGGCGGCTATATACGAGTTGACAGGTTAGAGTCAAGTCAGACAGAAAAGAAAAAGGTCGGCGGCACGTACGTCGATGGCATCGCCCATCAAAATGGTATCAGTGTTCATATATAGCGTCTTGTTAAGCTCATAAGTGCCCGGCGGGATATAGACGACCTGAAAAGACGTCAGCCCCAACTTGAATCAAGGATCAAGGCATCAATGCCTTCTGCTGAACATACTCTAGGCTGCGATGCAAGCCATTGGCCATGACGCTGTTGACCACCATCATCATTGATAGCCTTCTGAATACCCTGGCCATCACCCGGTCTCACGGCGCGGTAAACCTGATACTCCGCAGCACCGTCCACGTCCGGGGCGTAGCCACGATAGGGACCGGAATGGTCCATTTTGGGATACCAGAAAGCCGTGGCATGGCGCCTGGACAAGTCAGCCTCGCCGCCAAAGGTCGGCGTAGCCACAGCCACGGCTAGGAAAAGAGCGACAGCAGAGGCGAGCTGGAACATGGTAGCAGGCACCGGGGCAACGAGGAATTGCGAGCCTTGGAGAGTGAGGGAGAGGAAAAGGGAGCATCGCGATGGGTAGTTATACCGTCTTCGCGGCAGTACGATGCCATCGTTTGTTATCGTTTCGCTTCATAGGGTGAGAGATTTGGTTAGAAAGGGGATCAACAAAGAGGCGAATTCAACAACAGACGTGAATGAATACATACATGAGGCGGGAAATGAGCAAGTTCCGAAGCAGCTTCTTCTTCTTCTTCTTCTTCTTCCTCTCTCTCTCTCTCTCTGTCTTTCTGTCTTTCTGTCTATCTTCAACTCAAGTAAACATGTCTCACAATCCTCGGTATGATTTCGGTCAATGATGAAAAGTCGCACCGCCTGCGTGGCGCCCGCAGACGTCGCCATACGCACATATGTATGTATGCATGTATGTACATACTACGCACATATTGCCGTCATATCTTGAAGCCAAGGCAAGACATGCCATTCTCTTCTCCCGCGTCATCAACAACACACACACACACAAAACACACAACACACACACGCGGCAACTAAGCCGCTTCCAACCCACCCCGTTACTCCTCCACGTGCAAGTCCCCGACCTCGGCCCCGGATTCCCACCCCGGCCATGTCGGAGAAGCCGAACGTGTCGTCAAAGCCAGGACAAGACCAAGCCCCCGTCTCTCAACTCCTCTCCTCAACTTCTGCCTGCAAGGAAAACACTCACCGCCGGCCCCCCCGGAGAACGGAGTAAAATTTTCCCCAGCCCACCGGAAAAACTCCTCCCGCCTTCCCATCCCTCCAATCCAATCCATCTTCAAATCGTCTTCATCCGTCCATCCAATTCATAACCTCTTCACCATAATCTCTCTCACCGACTTCGATACATAGGATCTTCAAGATGGGAAACGTGAGTCGCTTTTCCCCCCAAAAACCCAGCAGAAACGATTTCGCTAATTCCTTGTTTCCCCCTTTCAGGGAGCAAAAGCGCAACAAAAGCGCGAGCGCAACCAAAAGGATGGCAAGGCCGCCAAGTCTCAGCTTAAAGTCGTCAGTTCTTCCCCTGCCGAGAGAACCTGTCCTCCCTCCCTTTTGCTTTCGATTCCATCATCTGACCTTTTTTTCTTCCGCGATAGAACGAAAAGGCCAAGAGCATACAATGCCAGATTTGCAAGGCGACTTTTCTCCAGACCATGAAGGTCCCAGCGTCAGTCATCACCCTAACCCACCTACCCTCGGACTACATGTAAAACGTCTTGCTAACGTTAACCCCCTGTTCTCAAGGTTACTCGAGCACGCTTCCAATAAGCACTCCAAAGGTCTAGCCGACTGCTTCCCCGGCGTCGAGAGCTGAGGCTGCGACGTCGAGTCCCCTAGTTACGAATATACGCCGTAGCTCTCCATGAAGGAATGCGTCATGTTAATGAGCGACGTTATCGGGCATATCATGTTACAGTAGCCTGGCCAGGCTTCAATACCATCGTCGTTTTGCTGTCCTACCCTTGAGTCCCAACTGTCGCCTGTGCCTGCTCGTCGCGGATGCTCCTCAGTATTTCCGGGTACCACTTCTCGCCAACGTCAGGATGACTCTTGACGCGGTTTCTCAGCGTCGCCTCGCCCAATGTCTTGGCCGCCGAGCCCTTTCTGAACGTAAACTCCACGTCGTCGAGCCTGCCGCCGTTGCGCTCCATGATGGCCCTCCGCTGTTCCCTGACGCTCTCGGGCACGACCCCGACGCCGACCGTCTCGAGCTCTTCAAAATCAGCGTCGAATCTGACGCCTTGGAAGAAGGGGATGGAGAAGCGCGCGCCCGAGCCCGCCGCCGGCGACAGCACGCGATGCGTCGTCGACACGCACACGCCCTGTGTCAGCGCCTCCATCCCCTGTCCGATGGCCACGACGAGCGTCCCGTCGAGGGGCGGACAGTCAATCCACTCCCCTCGGACGTTCTGCACCTGCAGCCCGCGGTGCGAAGTCGCCTGGAGCAGATAGCTCGTCAGCATGCTGTCCTTGTGCGGTCCCACGCCCTGGCCGTTTCCGTCTTCGACGCGGCTACCCAGCTCCCCTAGGTCCGGATACTTGACAATCTTGAGCTTGTGTTGCTGATCCCGGTCAAAGTACTTGTCAAACGAGTCGGCCGGAAGTTTGATAGCCTCAGCGATGAGCGACGTGAAGTAGGTCGACATGGCGCCCATGCGCCGCATGTATTCAGTGTAAGTTTCTCGGAAGCCCGGCGCCATCTCCTCGGCTGGCCACTGGTTCGGCGCGAGGAGGTTGTGGTAGGGTGGCGATCCCGGCTTTGGACGTGGGTGCTCTGTCGACAGGTCAAGCTGCTCACGATGGTCTGCCTTGCCGGCCGTGATCTCAGCCGATAGTCTGGAGTAGCCCAGGAAGGACGGCGCATTCTTCATTTCAATCTTCAGCCTGTACGTCCGTGATGAGGGCTTGTTCCCACGCTGCTTCCAATGGCTGTTGCATACTTTTCCTCCAATGGTAGGTCAAAGAATGCCTTGCCGCTCTCGATGACGGCCTGGCATAGTCGAGGCGGGATGCCCGCGTTCTTGAGGTAGAGGAAGCCCACCTCCATCAGGGCATGGCGGAGGTCGTCTAGGAACCCGGCCTTGGTCGCCGGGTCGCGAGCCAAGTCCAGGTCCAGTACCGGAATGGAAGTAAAGGTCATGACGAGTTGGTTGGATGGAGCAAATGCGAAGAGAAACTTTGATGAGGCTGCGGCTGGTAACCAATTATGTATAAGAAATGGCAAATGGCGTCATCGCCGAAACTCGACTTTTGCATCACCAAACCCCCCCGCACTCCGCCCGGCTTCGGATCCGACGCCGACTCCCCGAGCTTCCTTTGCAACTTTGCCAACGTCGTCGCCGCCGCAGGCAGTAATTCTCTATTCCTCACATCACCTAAGCCGATGCGACGGGCACCGGCATAGCCAGTAAATCCACCACTTTATAGAACATTTCTTCGGCGGAAGGTGCTGCATAGGCTGGAGCGGCGTCGAAGATGTCTGCCAGAAATTGTCGCGGGACAGCTCTAGGGGTCCAATCGTCCTCGTCCATGGCGACATTTCCCACTTCGTCTTCGTCATCTTCCAATTTGTCTTCCATCTCCGCGTCGCTTTCTGCCTCCTCCTCATCCTTCTCTTCCTCCTCATCATCATCATCATCGACGAGAATGCCGCCGTGGCTGTCCGCCTCTGTTAGTCCGTCGAGGTGCAGATCCTGAAGAGATTGCACCGTCGCGACGGCAGACGGATCTGATCCCTCAGTCACCACCCATACCTGGGCAATGTCGTCGACAGCGACGAAACCGGACGCCGAAGGTGCTGACACCAGACTGACAATCCTTTGGGGAATACTGCGCACCAGCAACGGCTCTGGATCGTCCGGGTGGAACACAGCCATGCTAGAGGAGACTCCCTTTGCTAACGCAACGGCGAAGTGGCCGGACGATCGGTCCACGGCCAGCTGCAACAGCTCGTGAACCCCGGAGACTTTGGGCACCACGATTCCGTACCGCAGCTCGTCACTTACCACGTCATACACTCGCAGCTCGTCAGAGAGAATGATGATGAATGACGAAAGAACACCGATGGCGTGCAATTGGCCACTCCACAAGCCGTCGAGCATCCTGGCCGCTTCACCAAACGCCGCATCGATGACGTATACGGCTCCGGAGTCACCAGCTCCAAAGGCAGCAAATAGCGTCGAGCCGTCTTCTGAAAAGACAATACTGCCTTGAGCCTTGCAAGCTTCGCCGCCCGCGGCGTCCGTCACGAGCTCTCGGTCTGAACTGGCTCCCACTTCGATCAGCCATACACAATTCCAAGACGGCGCATTGTCGTCTGCCGTAACATCTTGAACTTGCTTCCGAGTCCTTGGGCGCCACAAACGAACGGTGCCATCGCTTCCAATGGTTGCAAAATCGCTCGTGGTGGGGTTCGCCGCAAGATCGAGAACAGTCCCCGGTTGACTTGTAGCGTGGGGATCGTTGATCCTGGAGACAAGAGTCATTGGCTCGCCGCCGTCGGAAACTTGCCAGAACTTGAGGTACACCTCGTGCCTCTCCCGCATAATCTGCTCGTCAAGTTTGTGATCCAGGTCGTCTTCAGCAGGCTTCCATTCATCGACGCTCGCCAGCCACTTGCCGTCGCCAGAAAAGGCGATGTGGGTAATCCTGGGCTCGTCGATGGTAAAGCCCTTGACTGTTGTGTTGACCTCTGTCGGATGTGTCCGTGCCAGTGCTTGCTTGGCAACGCTTGTGAAGGTATCCAGGTCGAAACTTTGCAGCAAAGGAGCAGAAAAGTCTCCCGACATAGTACTCTGGTACCCGTTGCCTACGCATATGTGTAGCTTAGACGGTTCGCTGGAGTTGATGGCTGCCGGCACGGGTCGGCGAACCCGATCAGCGACGGTGGAACAACGCCTAACCAGTGAGTCCTTGGGGACAACGCCGGCGACTGCTGACTGAATACCAGAAACGTAGGTCGTAGGTTTTAGTTCGGCCGTGGAGATGACTATCGCTGAATTGTCATCAAGGTGGACAACGTAAGAGGAACCGCCTTCGGACACGACAATATTTTCCACGGTCCCAGAGAGATGCGGCAGAAAGTTCTGTTTTGACGTGTCCATTTGCCACAGGACCAAGGTATTTTCTGAACCGCCAGAAATGATATAATTGCCTATCACGCGTTAGCGATGTCGCCAAGACTGCGTGAGAACGAGCACTCACCGTCCCGCGACCATTTCGCTGAATGAACAGCTTTGCGGTGCCAGTGAAGTTTGTTCCCAGAAATCCCGTCCCTGGCTGCAGTTTGAGCTCGAGACACCACATCGTGATATACGTAAATGATTCCACGAGCCCCACCAACGATTATATCGACAATATTGCTGTGGTTCTGGTCGGAGGCTACGACGCTGCCTTGTTGAGACGACCTCCCTCCCTCGTGTATCCTCAAGTCGATGGTTGTGATGATATCCGGTACTTCGAAGGAGAAGGCGTTGTACTGAACCTGTGAGAGCTTGCCCTTACCGGTTTCGGAAACCACACAGACGAACAGGCAATTTGACAGCGCCCCGATCAAGACTCTACCGTCGTGACTGGCCTCCAGTAAGTGGAGGCCACTCTCATACTTGGCAGGTTTTTTGGAGCTCTGCTTGTGAATGGTTTTGGATTCCAAGGCTGATCCTGCCTCGCAGCGGTAGGCGATGACCGTCAAACAATTAGGCTCCGCTGCCTCGGCGATGATGATCATGTCACCGTTGCCTTCTGAGGCAAATGGCACGACGACCATGGCCTTGGCCGTGCGAGAGGCCGTGTGAAAGCTCGGCGACGTCTCCTTGCCGACGGTCCAGTCAACATGATACACAGCCCCGTCAGAGCAAGCGACCCAAATGAAGTTGCGATTTTCCGAAGAAAGCCGCGCGGCGATAATGGATGCTGGTTTGGAACCCCGGGGGGCAGTGGCGTCGAGACTGCATATCGATATCCGCCGAACAAGCAACGAGTTGGAGGCGTTGTAAACCTGAACCGAGGAGTTGTACAGTAGGATGAGATATCTATAGAGCGTCAGAAATAGGTCTCGCATGGCTTTGACAATCGATGCTCACTGGTCGTCGGGTGTAAGGATCGGATCGATGTCCAGTATCCGCCCCCCCATAGGTTTGGAGATTCTCCAGCCCGATCCGCTGCTGTCAGATTGATGCGCCGACTCTGGAGGAGTCTTGACAAGGGAGTTTGCAGCTGTTGCAGTAGCCTTTTCGTCATGACTTTCGATGACAATGTCTCGGGTTTGCCGACGTCCACGGCGATGTCTTTTCGATTTGGCGTCGCCCTCGCTGGCTTCTCGCTTGCGCTTTTTAGCCTTGTTATCTCTGCTCTGTGGACTCTTTTGACCAGCCATCGTATCTCGAACCATGAGAAGAAGGCCAAGATTGTTGCGTCAGCCTCGCCAGTTCCTACGTCCGTCGTCGGCCTCGTGATCTGTGAGTAGAGAGACTGTGTGCTGTGCTATCGAACTTTTTTTTTCTTGGTCTATCTCGTGAAGTGCGATAAGATAAGGTAGCCGGAGTGGTGCAGTCATCACGTGATCTATTATGGCTTATGCAATCGACTTTGAAAAGCTCGAAATCCCTTTGAAACCGGAGAAAACAACCTTGAATTGAGTCGTCCGTCTGTCTACCTTCCGTGCGTGGACGGTCTATTACCTTCGCCAGCCGTCAAGATGATTATTCCTATACGCTGCTTCTCCTGCGGAAAGGTACGTCACTTGATGGAGTAAACTAGGTGTCGCTGATCAAGGCAGGTCATCGGCCATTTGTGGGAACCGTATCTCCAGCTCATTGCCGACCCTCGGAAGACAGATGGGTAAATCGACAGACAGCGTCGCATCTACGCGAATTCTGATCTTTTCTCTTAATAGTGATGCCATGGACGAGCTCGGCTTGAAGCGATACTGCTGCCGCCGGATGGTGATGACACACGTCGACCTGATTGAAAAACTACTCAAGTGCGACACTTAACCCAGGTCATGGCGACGGCAAGCTAATGATAACTGTATCAGGTACACGCCGGACGGACGAAGCGAAAAGAAGCAACGGTTGAATGAGCTGGCATAGAGCATCTTGTGGCGTTTGAATCACGTCTCTGGCGTTGGGTGCTTTCGAGTTGGCGAAATGGCGCTGGAGAGCCTGTACATACGATTATTCTCCGGATATATCGATAATACGGCTCAGGACTTTTTTTTTCTTTTTTTTCTTCTAATACGATGATTTTCTTCAGCCATGGCGGACAAGTCCTGTTGTTACATGATGACCGTAGGGGTTGATGATTCACAAAAGGCCATGCAATCCTAAAGCAGAGCCTCCAAGGCCGAAAAGGTTTGAGAGCTACACAAAGGGTTGCACAAAGGCTGCAGGCATCCTTTCAGTCACCATGGCATGTTTCTGCCCGTCCCCTGCAGTTGCAAGTGGTCCAGGTAACTGGGTTGGACCGCCGCAGTGGAAGAGAAGCAACTGCCGCCAGTACCTAGACCGAGAACGGCAAGTCGGATTGCGACGTCGTCCACAGGGCTTTCGAGTAATCCATAGGATGCATGTCAGCACGAGCACCGTCTGTCTGTCGGCAGGATCAGCGATGGGGCCTTGGAGCAGTGTGAGGAGGTGGGTGTAAGCAAGCATTCAGCCGTCTCTTCGGCGGCAGCGGCCTGCAAAGAGGCTGGCGGCCTTGCCGGGGCCAACCTTGCATCGACTCTTTTGAATCCCGTTCCGCACATTTATCCGCGAAACAGGGCTGAAGCTCGGCCAATGGAGGCCTTGAGTCGAATTACAGAGAGTGTGGCATCTGCGCTACGCCGGTCTGAAGATGGTGAAGCTCGAGCTTTCTTTTTTCTTCTTTTCTTCCCCCTCGCTGCGGAAGTTTCCCATCCACATGGCAGGCCATCGAGAGAGTCGATGATGGATGGACTTTTGCCATGTCGGCGATATGGATCGACATGTGTCTAGCCGTCTCGGCCGCAAGGATTTGTTATCTCACGAGACAGAGCAAATATAAGAAAGTCGTACTCATTGATTAATCATAAGCTCTAATTCTATGGAGGGGGCTTTCTTCTTTTTTTCATCCGTCTATCCGTCCAGCCAGTTCCTCACCAACGCTTAGTAGACCTTCTCGGTGACCGCCTTGCAGCTATCGCCATCGTAGAGGTCGGCACGTGCCTGAATGAACTTGATAAGTTTGGCCTGCTCGGCAGAGACGTCATCCTTGTATTCCTGGTCCGGCAGCTTGGGAAGGACCTCCTTGATGAACTTGGTGGCGGCTTCAAGATGGGCGCTCATCTTGTCAGCGAAGTCCTTGCACAGCTTCTTCTCCTCGACCTCGTGAAGGATGTCCTTGTCGGCCTTGAGGAGCTTCTTCTCGACCTGATGGGCGTGGTGGATGAAGTCGGTGATGATCTCGGCCTCGTTCTTGTCATAGCTGCCCTTGGCGGCAATGATGCCCTTGATTGCAACCGAAATCTCCTCGACGGCCTTTCCGGTGGCGGAAACAATCTTCTCCAAGTCGTTCTTGGCCTCGTATGCCTCAATCTCGCCCTTGAGCGCCGACTTGATCTGGCGAAGGAAGGGCCTGATGGGAGACGCCTCCTTGAGGTATTCGCCGACCCCTCCTTCCCTGGGCGAGTAATCCGCGATGGCGCCGGCGGCAGCCAGGATGAAGAGGGAGATCTGAGCAGAGAACTTCATTTTGAAATTTAGTGGAAGTTTTTGGAGACGGTGGTAGAGGACTTGTTTGTGAGTGAGCGAGAGAGAAGTAGTTGTTGCTGTGAGATGGAAGACTGCGATGAGGATGAGGATGAGAGAGACGGAACAGAGGAAAGATGAAGGCCAATTTATATTGAAATCTCCAACTAGAAACTACGAAGCGTCCCAAATATGCCAGAACCTAGACAGCTGGAGGTTGGCATTTGGCTCAGATGACATGTGGAAACCATCGTGATAGTTGTCAACGCAACTGTATGTTGATGCCTCTGTCGATGAGAGATATGTGAAGCAGTCACTGAGAAGGGAAAGGGAAAAAAAAAAAGGCACAGTGTCTCAGCGAAAAAGAGAAGCAGAACAAGGCAAGGGCCGTACCGCCCGGCACTTTGACATGGGTCAGATTCCACAGCTCAAGACAAGGAAGAGGGATTGGGCGAGGCGACGGCTAAGCGCCGAGGCCGGCCCAGTCTGTCATGCGGCCCCACGCGTTGGCGCTGTCGGAGCGGGCTGTGAGTGGCGGGACTGAGGTCGCACAAGCCGTTAGCAGCGGCGGCTGCGATGGGCGGCGTCTCGTCTTCAAGGGGGGGAGGAGAGATTCTGGGAGGGGGGGAACGAGAGAGAGAGAGTGTGTGTGTGTGTCGGTGGTCTCTGTAAGTCAAGTAGGTAGCTTAGTACGTACGTCCGTAGTTACGCGGTAAATCCTTCATTCAGTCATCCATTCCTCCCCCCCCCTTGTATGTGTGAGTCTTCTCCTGCAAAAGTAGGTGTAGGTAGCCGACGGCGACCTTGGGAAAGATGATACACACATACATACACACACACACAAACACAGACTGCGGAAGCGCTTCTATACTGAGGCGAGGCAATGAGGGTATCGCGGCTGAGAGGCGCGGCTGGATGGCGTCAGGGGCGCGGTTGGAGGAGCGCGGCAGCGGCCCCCAAAAGCCTGTCTACTATCCGTACGTATGGAGTAATCCTTACTAGGTATGAGATGCCTACCTCCTCCTCCTATATCCGTACAGCAGACTGCTTACTTGGGTATTCCCTCTCCCCCCCCCCCCCCCCCCCTGGCTGGCCGCCTCGAGCTACCACATCTACGGGCGACCAGGATCCTGGAAGGCTTTCATGTAGGCACATACATACATACTTTTTACGTACGGGGATGCTTCGACGACTTTGCTCGAGGCAAGGTGCGAGTACGAACGAATACAGTACCGTCTGCTTTGCTCTCTTCCTCTCTCTCTCTCTCTCTCTCCCTGTCTCTCTCTCTCCCTGTCCTCTATGCCTCTCCTCGTCACATACATCTGTCCATCCGTCCATCTTCGTCGACGGCTTCCCTCCTCTCCTCTCCTCTCCTCCACATAACCCTCCTCCTTCTCTCCCTTTTGGGCCCCCCCTATTAGCCCGCCCCCATCCAGGCCGCGTCTCACCGGGCCGCGTCTCAGCCGACCGCCGCGCTTCGTCGTCTGCATCCTCCTCCTCCTCCTCCGCCGCCGCCACCCCTCATGGCGCTCGAAGCGCCTTTGTCCTCGCCCGGCCAACATTTTGCCTTGCTCCGAGAACCTGACATGTCTGACGCTGATGGCCTCCGATCCTCTCTGCGGCCAGTGTGAGGTCCCTGGGCCCCCCTAGTCATAGTTGTCGCTCATGGTTTCCTCCCCCCCCCCCAGTTCATCGCCGCCATTTGCTTCCCTGAGACCCCCTTCGGCCCATCGCGCTTCAGCCAATGCCATGAGTCTCTTGAGCCCTAGCGACATCGTAGGCCCGTCGCCTGTCACCTCCAACGGCACCGAGACGACCGAGATCGAGGATGATGTTGCCGAAGATGTGCATCAGGCGCACATGACCGACGTCGCCGCCTTTCGCGGTGCAGGGGTTGTCCTCTTTTGCCCTAAATCCTGACCATCTTTCGAGACGTTACTGACTGGAAGCTCGTCAGCTCCCCATCTTGGCTACTAATCTGCCTGACTCCGTCCGCCAGCCGAGCAGCGAAGATGCCGTGTCCGTCATCCACGCCCCGGAGAGCCTCTCGAGTTGGGTGCGTTGCCTTCGATCGGTGCTTGGAACTTCCCTGGCACTGACCTGGGTTTCAGTCTTGTGCAAGGCCTCCGTCCGAGTCTGTCCTGTCAGCCTCGCCCGAAGCCGACTCGGCCGCGTTCAAAGATGCAGCATCCCAAAAGGTCAACAACACTCACCCTGATCGAATTCAGACTTCAGCTGACGATGGATGACAGTCTCCTCCCAGTCTCTCGCGGCCACCAATCTCGACCGATGTCAAGCCGGTGCGATACAGCATCGACAGCGCAACCCCGCGAGCTCAGGATTTGCAGGACATGCTAAGCGACAGCAACCGCCTGCGGTCCAGCAGTAGCAGCAGTCTTGAGAGTGCGTATCCGGTGCCAAAATTGTGCGAATATCGAGTTGCTCATGGTGTTGCTCCGCTAGAAATTGTCGAACAGGCCGAAGCCGAGGGAGAAGATGAAGATGACATGGACACCGACGCATATCAACAAGGACTTCCGACGAGCTCTGAAACTGATAGCATTGCCAGTCTAAGGGCCGCACTTCACGAATGCTGGACCCTCACAAACACTCTGGCCAGCCTCAGCTCCAAGCACCGTAACCAGGTCTTCATCAACTCGGAAACGCCCGACGCCCACGAAAAGGCATGGAAGACGTGCTGGAAGCTCTGCAAGCACCTGTATCATGACCAGGGTGGGGGCAACGAGTCTCAGAATGTGACGACGAATCTCGATCTCTGTCGCGACTTTTGTCAGGCCTTGTTCGACGTTCGGCAGAGGAGAGACGAGACGGCCGATTCCGTGCTGCGCGTCAGTTTCGAGCTGAACAACCAGTGAGTCTCCGTCGCGGCGCTGAGATGCCACTCGCAAACGGCTAAAGCGAATGCAAAAAAAAAAAATGTAGCCTCTACAGCGTGCAAAACAGCATGAAGCTGCCCGAGGCGTTTAGGGCGAGGACTCTCGACTTTTACATCACCCTGTGTCACCGTCTGATGAAGCAACGCAGCGAGCTTGCCAAGGAAACGAACAAGCTCCTGCGGGCATGCTGGGGCTTGGCCGAGATGCTCTTCAGCATGCGTCAGAGACGACGGGACGGCCGCTCGGCCGACGAGGAGTTGCTGGGATCGGCCGTCCAGGCCTGCTGGGAACTGTGCGACATCTTCAGGGACGGATGGACGCAGATTCGCCCGGACCGGGACACGCCGAGGCCCAGCCAGACGGCCTTCTTCATGGACCAGGTGGGAGTGGAGAGTCGGCGGTCGAGCCGGTCATCCGTCTATTCGAAGCGGGACAGCGTCAGAAGCGGCCTACCGGAGGAGCGACCACGGAAACCCCCGCCCGTACCGGAGACGCCCATCACCGAGTTCGAGGATACGCCCGTCTCGCCGGAGAGCCGGTCCCCCCAGCTGCCCAACATCATGGTGCTCGGTACGACGAGCGAAGGCGGCCGCGGCGGGAGATGGTCGAGTAACGCGTCCAACATGTCGAGCTACTCGAGAAGCAGCAACCGCACGTCGAGCACGGCCAAGACGACGGCGGTGGGCGACTTCAACGTTGCGCGAACCAAGAATTTAGGTCTTGATAGTGGTTGAGTTGTAGGACGGCGGGCGAGACGTCGATGCCGTTCCAGTCTTTAGGGACGGCGAAGGGGTCATCCTGCTGTTGCTCGGGCTGCTCAGGCCCAGGCTGCTCAGGCTCCGACTGCTCAGGCTCCGACTGTTCAGGGTCAGACTGCTCAGGCTCAGACTGCTCAGGCTCAGGCTCAGACTGCTCAGACTGCTCAGGCTCAGACCCAGACTCAGGCGGCCCAGGCTCAGGCTCAGGCTCAGGCTCAGGCTCAGGCTCAGGTTGCTGCTGCTGATGCTGCCGCAGCGGATGATGACGGTGTTGGTGGTAATGGTGCTGGGGACGATAATGATGGTGCTGCGGCGGAAGAGTCTGGACGGTTTCCGTCCGTGCAAGCTGAGGAGGTTGAGAAGGGTTCTGAAGAGAACCCTGCATCGGCAGCGTCTGATTCATCTGGTTGGGTAAAGGGGGCGCGAAGTCACCAGGATAAGGAGCGTGTGATTCCAGACCGCCATTACCCCAAAGCTGAGGCGTCATCGGGACGGAAACGTCCGCAGCGGAAGACATGTCGTTCATGTTGCCGTTCACATATCCAGTTGCCAGGCCGCCGTCGCCGCCGCCCTGTTGGAGATCGAGGGGGAGGTTCAGGTAGCCGTCCAGGTCCTGCAGATTTCCGAGCGGGAACGAGTCAAGGAACTGAAGATTGTCGAGATAGTAATTCGTTCCGTTGATATTCTCAAAGCTATTGGTGTTATGAACGTCCGCCATGTTGTTGCTGTTGCCGACAAAGGTCGACGACCCGCCGCCGTACCCTTCATAGTTGACGCCGCCGCCGCCAGAACAGCCTCCGTACCCGTCAAAGTTGTTGCCCCCGCCGCCGCCGCCGCCGCTACAACAGCCGTCGTAACCTTCAAAGTTTCCGGCGCCGTTGGGCGAGAAGAAGGACATTGAAGCCTGCTGCTGCTGCTGCGGCTGCTGAAGGCCGCTGGTGACGTTTACACCCTGGCCTGGGTCGCCGAAAGCAGCACGAAGAGCGGCGGCTTCATGGTCATCCCTCCCGGTGTAAGCTGACGCCGGGCCGGCACCGTAGGCGTTCATGTTGATTTCGTAGGTGACGGCGTAGTTGTTATTGGCGTTGTTGTTGTTGTCGACGAAGGCGGCGGTGGGATTGTACCAGTTCATGTCGGGTGGTGCGGACGGGCCTGCGACGGAGGATCCCTCCCAGACGCGACTGCAAGACTCGTGAGAAATAGGTTCACAGAAGAAAGAAGAACGAAGGATAACGGTTGAAGGGTGAAGGGTAAGGGAAAAGGGAAAGGGGAGAAGGGCGCACGAATTAATCTCGCGACCGTGCTTCTCGCTCAGAGGGCGTTACGCACAGGTTTCCCGCGACCAAGTGAGGATCAGAGACGTCCACCAACTCAGTTTTCTCCTCCGGCTTCCTCCTATCCTCTCCGCTGCGCTTTTTCTTCTTGGGAAGATCGGGAGAGGAGTCGGAATCGTCCTCGCGTCTACGCTTGTTCTTTGCTCTCGGAGTTGGTTCTTCGATCTCTTTCTCAATCGTAGGTAGAACAAGGTTATTCCTCGTCGTCTTTGTCGTCAACGACGGAGGAGGAGGAGGAGGAGGACGATGACTGGGACGCGGAAGAACACTGGCTGGAGCTCTCTGCTGTTGTTGCTGCGTTTGCTGCTGTTGCTGCTGCTTCTTCTCTTCCTCCTCTGGCTGCGGCTGTTGCTGCGGAGCCGAAGAAGCGTTGAAACTCGAACCGACCAGATCCCGTAAGGGTGCCTGCTGAGAGGAATCCTGTTTCGAAGCAGCAGAGGCTTCTCTCTCAGATTCAGGCAGAAGATCGGCCATTTTGCCGAGGGACATGTTAATTATAGGCGAGCTAAGTGAAGAAAAAAAAAATCATCAGTACGGACTCTGTTCACATACAAATCGACGGGTAAAAAGTAAACGGGGACTGTTCAGGGGGGGCAAACAGAGTCCAAAAAGGGGAGGGAGAGGAAAGTCTTGTTCAACATACTTGAAGCGCGGATCCCGTCCATACTTGTTCCTGAGGTATCTGATCTGCGGCGGAGTCAAGGGACGACCGAAAAGGGTTTCGAATCCCTTGGTGACGACTTCGCTGGGCTTCTTGGAGATGATTTGCTGGAGGACCCATGCAATTTCATCGTCTTTGTAACTTGCCGTGCCGACCATGGTGAAGGAGGATATCTTTGTGTGTGTATGCGTGTGATTTTTGCTTTTTTTTTCCCTCAAGAGAGAGAGGAAGAATGCGGCAGGGATAGTGTGGGGGGAAGGGAGTCGAGTCCGTTTGATGGATGGAAGTGGTGGTGGTGGTGGTGGTGGTGGTGGTGGTGGTGGTGGTGGTGGAGTTGGTGATGATCTTCCCCAAGGGTGGTGTAGTAAGTAATATTATCCCCCGGATCGTATCGTGCGTGACGTGAACAGAAGAGAGAAGAAGAATAGAAGAAAACTCCCTGGTCCGTTTGCGTGATGCTTGTCGACTTCCAAAGAATGACACTTCAAAGAAGATGTCCAAGCCAGACAGGAGAAGAGGAGAGAATAAGACGGAGAAGAAGAGCACAGCAACACAAAAGAATCCCTCAACGAAGCAGCTTCTCCTTCACCTCTCTAAGCCTACTTCCCTCCTTCTCCCTCAAGGCTGCGCCGTGATTATCTGGACGTGTGAGGAGGAAAAGGAAGTGAACAGAGGACAGGTGTTGTTTTTTTCCACAGCAAGTGCGGAAAGTCGAATCAAGACGCCGTTTGTCCTTCACTCTTTCTCTCTCCTCTTTTTTTTAATGCTCGCCCGGCAGTCCGGTATCGCGTTTGACAAGGGGCGGAGAAGATGAACGACGAGATGGTGGGTGGGTGGGCAAAGGTGGGAATCTGCACGGACGTTGACTGAACAGGATGCGAGGGTATGGATCTGGTGGGAAGAGTAGTGGGAGAAGGATGGCTGCTGAAGAGATATATGTGATGGGTTACTTTGGAGAATGTTCTGGTGAAGAAGAGGGAGAAGAATAGAGAACAAAGGGCTTGGTTATGGGAGACGGTGATTCACTGACGGGGGGAGTTAACTGTCGGTGACGCGGTGAGGACAATCAGGACTGAAGAAGCAGTGACGAGAAGACGAGAAACTCTCGACTAACACTGCGTTTCTTGACTCCTCCTGCGTCCTTTTCTGCCCTAGAGCGAAGCCAAACCTTCTGCAGCTTCTATGCAGAACTCAACCAAACATCACGACGTTCTCACAAGCCTTACTTGCAGCGTCGACGCCACCAGCTTGTTTTACGTGGTATAGTAGGAAGATCAATACCGTGTAGCGATCGTACAGCCAGAGTATCTTTTGGCCTAAAACTTCTATTGCTTAAAGTCCGTATATGCGATTTATCTGCCCCATCTCAAGGTTAGGTAGGCCGCCTCTTACGTACTTATTCATCATCCACCCTCCGAGATCGCTCCTTTCACAGGCGCGTATTGTCCACGAACACAATAGAGACGCGTCTAAACGCAAACAAACCGCACTTAACCTTCACCCTGCCCTTCGTCTGTCACGCACAACCTACAGAGAAAAGGCCAGAAGAAGGTTGTAAATTCAATAAATGACGCCATGCCTTGCGCAGGTAGGCTTGCAGTTCTTGACGCCTTTACGTACTCTTTCCAGGCGATCCATCGTGAACGCATCCTTACTCTTGACTTGCTGTACACTTACCCTTCGATATCCTCCGTGGAGGAGGAAGGAGGAAAGCGGGAAACCAAACCATCAAATTTACCAAATCTCCTCTACAATCACAAGGTCAATCTGAAGTCGAAAATGATAGCCTGATGAATGACTAATTACAGAAATCGATATCCAATAAAAGGCTGCATCTACCTACGGATGCGGCACCGCACCTATCCGCCCCTCCCTTGCCCCCGCTGGGGCTACCCACTAAGGCTCCCCCCCCCCCCCCCCCCCCCCCCCCCCCCCCCCCCCCCCTCCCCCCCCCCCCCCCCCCCCCCCTTCCCGCTTCCACCCTGTTCCATCCCATCCCATCCGCTCCGCTTCCCATCACCGCCTTTCCCTTCCTTTCAACTCTCTCATCCTTCCCTGCCTAGTAATCTTCTTCTTCTCCTCTTCTTCTTCCTCCTCTTCCTCTTCTTCTTCTCCCCCCCCCCCCCCCTCTCGCTTGCCCTTTATTACATGCCTTTCGTCTAGCTACTTGTCTGTGTATCCTCTTCTCAATCCCATCTTATCCCCTCTTCCCCCTTTTGCCCGCGCCCTTTTCTCCCCTCTCTACCTTCGTCGTCTTTGTCTTCGCGTGCCATCGTCCCTGTTTTCTCTCCTCCTCGAGCTTCGCTTCTCGTCCTTCCCCCTTGCCGCCGGCTCGACGTCGCTCGAATCCGCTCGATCAACCCCTCCCAGGCTCGGTACCGACTGTGCTCCGTCGTCTGCCGTCAATCAACAACTCCGGCTCAGATCAACGAAAGGGCAGGGGGCGAGTCTGGTGCTTGCCATTCTCTTCTCTCTCCCTCACCAGAGTCCCATCGGCCGTGAGGTGGCTGGCGTTCGACTCACCATTGTTCTGACCCCACGCCTCCCGCTGCCTGACAAAACGCTCCGCGCTTTGACCTGTATCGCGAGCGCCGACGACTCTCTGCCTGACAACGCCTGATCGACGAGGGCACGGGGCACAGCGGAGTATCCACCGGGGCCGTCACGCGGCGATCTATCGGGGCTTGGCCCCTTCATCGGCCTTGGTAATCGACTCTCCCCTTCGGATTACGCCCAACAATTCAGCACTTGCCCGCGACGAACTTACCTTCCTTCCCCCCAAGCCACTCCCGCACTGGTAACGAGGCTTCCTACCGTTTCGCCTTGGCCGTTGGGCTCCACCCCTTCTTCTTCAGTGCCACCCACGCGGATCAGCTTCACGTTACTGTCTGTTCGAGTTTCTCAACGTCTGTCCGAATAGGCCGCTCAATCCGTACGATCCTCATGTCATTATAACGAATTTCCTCGCTCGTCCACTCTCTTTCTGAGCCATTCGGCTTCCCGGCGTTTCATTTCACGGCGACTCGATATACGCGTTTCCTTTGTTCCCCTCACACGATATACTTCCTCCCGATGATCCATTGTGCCTGCCGATCCATTCGACATTTTCGACCGTTTGCGCATGTGTCTTAGCACCAAACCTCTCGGATCTCGTGTACCTCTCAACGAATTCCCTTCTTCTCTCAACTTTTACCCCGTCTTCAGCTCGAATTCCTTACCGATCGTACATTGACAAAAAGACAAAAAAAACCCCTTCAAAACTCACATAGCCTTCTCTGTCAAACTTCCGATTCTCGGATATACAGTTCTTCGCAACTACATCTGCTTATTCAAGTCCTTCTCTTTCTTTCTGTCTTTTTCTTCTTTCTTGCTAGAACGGCGCCATGGAATGCCTTCGGGACAAGTTTGTTGGCGGCGTGCTCCTCGACGGTCGCTTCGAGACCATCTCTCCACTCAACCACGGTTCTTTTGGCATGGTGTTCATGGCTCAGGATCTATCGACTGACCAGCCCGTGGCTATCAAGTGTCTGACCAAGAAATCTGCTTCTGGCGAGGCTGGCCTCGACTTCGCCGTTGACGACAAGTCGGAAGAACTGGCTCTTCACCGCAGCCTCGGTCTTCACCCCAACATTGTCAACCTTGTTCACTCGTTTGAGACGGATGCACACATTTATCTCGTTATGGAATTTTGCTCGCAGGGCGACTTGTATGAGGCGATTCGAAACGGCCACGGTCCCCTCGAGACCGAACACGTCCGCCGCTTCATGCTCGAACTCGTCGACGCTGTCACTTACATTCACTCCAAGGGCATTTACCACCGTGATATCAAGCCCGAGAACATTTTCCTTACCCAGGATGGCACCATGAAACTGGGCGACTTTGGCCTAGCCACGACGGACAAGTGGTCTTACGAGATGACTGTCGGCAGTGATCGCTACATGGCTCCGGAGCAATTCGACTCGGCCGGTGCCGGTTACTCTCCCGCCGACGCCGACATCTGGGCCATCGGTATCTGCTTGCTCAACATCCTTTTCTCGAGAAATCCGTTCACGACTCCGACTGAAGCTGATCCCTTGTTCCTCGACTATTCCCGCGATAAGCAGAGCCTCTTCGACGTCTTCCCGGCCATGTCGCAGGACACGTACGAGGTGATCGTGGAATGCATGAGCTTGGACCCGAGGAGGCGGTCCTTGGTCGGCGCGCGAGCCGCCCTCGAGCGGGTCGCCAGCTTCACCACGGCTGACGAGTCACTCGACGACTTCTGCGGCGCAGAGAAGACTACCGTCGCGTCGGCAAACAGGGAGCCTTTGCGCACCCCGTCTCTCCAGAGTCCTTACGTTGAGAATGGGTCGTTCCCGTGGGCCAAGGCGTTGCAGCCAAGTCCGCGGCACGAAGGCCGCCAGTTGAGCGTCATCCCCGACGAGTCGTACTCGGAAGACCTCTTCTCCAAGTCGAGCGAGACGGTAGATTGGTGCGCGGCTAGCGTCCAAACCCCGTCGTCGTCGTCGATGCTCGGCTGCCACATTGAAGGTTCCATGAAGTCCTTGACTGACAGGCCCTCTGGCGAGAAGACGGTTACTGCGTCGATCCCCATCTGCAAGGCGAAACCGCTGGCCTTGTCGATGCCAGCACCGTTCGGCCGTCAAGCAGGATCCGTGTCCAAGAGTTGGAGCGACATGTGGGACGAGGATGAAGAGGAGGAACGCGAGCAGCAAAGAAACTCTCTGGAGCAGCTCAACTCGAGAACATGGAGTCAAGGGAGTGACGACGACATGCGGAAGAAGGACGTCGAGACGGCCGAGGCAGTCTCTTTGCCGCATGACA
Source organism: Ophiocordyceps camponoti-saundersi (nom. inval.) (assembly GCA_003339415.1). Lineage (NCBI taxonomy): Eukaryota > Fungi > Ascomycota > Sordariomycetes > Hypocreales > Ophiocordycipitaceae > Ophiocordyceps > Ophiocordyceps camponoti-saundersi. Next base: position 127,658 of record PDHQ01000042.1, read on the forward strand.
TCAAAGGAGACGTGGACGACGACTTGGTTGTCGACGGCTTCTTCTTCCAGGAGGCTGCGGCACCGCCCAAGGCGGCGGAGGCGGTGCGCGTCTCTAAAACGTCGTCGAAGCGAAACAACTTTGACAAGTGGGCGGCGCTTGGTGAACGGCGCAGAGGACTGGGATCCTCGTACGAGCCGGAGAAGTCGCCGGGCTCGAAGCCGAGGCGTTACTTCGGCTTTGGCTACAGATCTTACGAAGCGGGCGTTTGGGAACACTCTTTGATCAGCAACAACAATAACGATAACCACCAAAACAACACGAGCAAGATGTGGTGGGGCAGGGAGAAACCGATGAAGGACTGTCACTGGATGAAGGGGAGAGACTGGAACTGGCGTCGGGACCGGCGCGTCGCAGTCGCCGACGTTGAGTGGGTTGGGGGGTGCTAAGGGGTTTTGATGACTCTGCACGCCCTCCAATCGTGGTTGAGCCGTCGATTTTCGAGAATGGTACCCGGAGGGGGGTGAAGCTGGCCAGGAGTACAAGGGCCGACGACCGCATCTACATACGTTGCGGAGTTGGTGGCGAGTCGGCTGCAGCTTTTGGGGTATCGCGGAGGATGGACTGGACCTCAACTCGCTTTCTGTGTATCGGATACTGTCAGATATAGTTCGGGAATACCAGAAGTTACCCACTCAAACAAAAACCATCAAAGGTTCCCCGACTGCGGCGGCGTAGAGCAACTATGTATCATGTATGTATGTATGTACATATGTATGTAAGTGTGTGTGTGTGTGTGTGTGAGTAGATGTGGCATCGGAAGGGGGTTAAGGGAAGGGAAGGGAAGGGAGAGGAAGGATGGGGATGGGGTCGGATGGGGGCGGGGGGCCAGGCAGGACGTGGCACGACATGGATGACGGAGAGGTGATGACGGTTAGTTTTAGTGGACAGATAGGCGAAGATGATGGCGTCGACGGTTAGGATTGGATTGTATTGGCCACATGCATGCATGCGTTGGACTTGGGCATGATTAGTTGGTGTACATATGTACGTCCGTATGTGTAGTATGTATGCATGTTTGTGGACGTGCGTGTATGTGCATGCATATCCATCCATCTATCCATCCATCCATACTCCGTAGTCTACCTAGGTATACACACATATACACATACATGCATTCATACATGGGTGCATATGTATGTATGTATATATGGATGCATATCCGGTCCGTGAATACATACATACATACAACATACGAATAGTACGGACACATGCAAGTGATTCGAACAGCCCGGCTGGTTCGTTGCCCTTCTGCCCCCTTCTGTCCCCTTCTGTGCGTATAGAGGTATATACATATGCATGTTCTGTCTGCTTTGACCGAGACAAGACAGACAGATGAAGTGGGCCGTAAAACTGTCGGGAGGCGTCCGATGTGACTCTTTCGATCGTGATCATGTCCCTTCTGCCGATTTTGCTGATTCGATGCCGGCTGCGGATGGGCTACCCTACCCTACATACATACATATCTGTGTTGCCTCTTAGAGAGAGACCTCACCATGGCCTGGATGGCCACGTGTGATGCCCTCCCTGCCTTGGTTTGTCTTCCCTTTCCTTTCAGGACTGTCGACTTCCTCTCTACCTCTGCGTTGGATGTGGCAGGGCGGGTATTGTGCCTGCGTTGGAAGATTTCATTGGCACGGGCTGAGGCGTACGTGAATTGGCACTTTCGCCCTCTTCTTCTGAGCTTGGAGGTCTTGTGTTCTTTACAGGACCCGAATCGAAAGGCCCTGGTAGCCTGTTGCCATGCTCTTCTTTTCTTTCGTCTCGTTATGACGCGCTATCTAGTCTCTTCAGCTCCTTGGCATGAAACGAAGGCTGGGTTGGAAAAAAAAAGGCTTCATGCCAAGGAGCTGAAGAGACTGGATAGCGCGTCATCGTGTCGTCTCTTCTTCTTCTTCACCTTGTTCTTCTTGTCCTTTTCCTTATTCTTTTCGACGATGACGTCGTCGTCGTCCTTTTCAGCGCAAGTTGCATCGGGACCAAGTCGGGAAACGGCCACGCCCCGATCAGGCACAGAGGAAAGTTCGCCATCCACAGCAAAGGACTTGGTCTGCTCGTTGCGACAAGACGTGTCGTCGTCCGTTGCGGTGCCGACGATGGCGTGGGCGCGAGCTAGAATGGCGAGAAGCATTAGGCCAAGGGGAGCGTGCTGATTATCAGCCGCGAGTTGAGAAAAGGCACTTTCGTCATGTCGTAAAAGACGTAATAATCATTAGCGCTCATCAACTCAGCGAAGCATAAAAATAAACAAGACTCACACAAACGCCCCGGGCACGATAACCCTAACCCCCTCGACCCGTCCCCGCCGAATAGCCCGCCGAAGACAATTGAAATAGGACCACCAGCCCGATCTGCCATGCTGGTTCCGATGACGATGATTGAACCCTTCGAGGAGGGGGAGGAGAGCCGCTAGTTTGTCCGCTTCATCTCGTTCGTCTTCTTCCTCGGGCGTGTGGGTTGCTGGTATTGGTGTTGGTTGCTTCGTCCCTTGGAGGGGGGGATTCGTCATCTCGCCTTTTCCATCGGTTTTTATCTTCTAGGAGACTCTCTTTTTGCGCTTTCTTTTCGTGACCAGATTAGAGATGGAGTACGGGGAAAAGAAATAGGGAAGAAAGGAACTGAAGACGAGACGACACGGAGATGGAGAACGAGAGAAAGAGGAGCTGTAGAGACTGAACAAATCTTACATCCCTTTGAGTGCGCTAACGCCGCACGCCATATACTGAGATCCAGATGAATGACTAAGCTGAAAGATACAGCTATCGTCTGGCAAAATGCTAGCTGCTGCTTGTATAGCGCTTAACAGCTGGTACCTCGCTTAAAGCGCTTTGTCCGCCAGAAAAGTAAGTACCGCTAGCTACGCGATATATGATTGGCGATGAACCCTATATAGTGCAGAGCGTGCGGCGTTAACGCACTCAAAGGCATAGTACTGATCACGCCTCGATCACGTCCCTGTACGGATAGAGCAAGGCACATGCTAGGTTACTGATTAGATAGGACGAGGTGGGAAAAAAGAAAAATCCACGGTGAATATTTGTTTCGCTCAGAGCATGGCGTGCCTTGCCTACCTACCTAGGTAATAGGTATGTACGGATACGGACGTACGGATACAGCCTATCCGTACAGCCTACAGGTGACGTTATCCGCACAACCTCGTATGGACTCCGTAGTATGTACTCCGTAATCCCTCCGCATATCTCTGGTGCCTACCTTAGTACCTAGAGGCTAGGCACATATCATCTCAGCCCCTACGGATTAGACAATCACCGTAGAGGCATCGACCAGGGCTGTTAACCGGCACTCTCCCTCTCACCTCCAAACATCATCTTTCACATTGAGAGCATGTGCATAGTAAAGTCTTGACACGACTTTCGTAATCAAAAGAGCCCTAGCGACCCTTGCTAATCTTTTCCTATCTCTCTCCTGTAAAAAGTAAAGACAGCTGCGAAAACCGTCGCGCCAAAGCAATCATCACGACGGCCCTTTTACACAATAAACAAGCCCCACGGCCCCTTCGAAGAGCCCTTAGAATGGACGATACGACCAGATCCTGGCCTTCATGTCGCCCGAGCCCGTGGCAAAGTACATTCCCTGGGGGCTCGGCGCCACCGAGATGACCGAGTTCTTGTGTCCCTGCAGCATCAACTGCGTCGTGCCCGTACGCGGATCCCAGAACTGCACACCTCGGTCCTTCGATCCCGAGAGCACCCAGTTGGCGTCGGGAGTCAGGGCAACCGACAGCACAAAGTCCCTGTGACCCTCGAATGTCTTGACGCACTTCCCGCCCTTGGGCCCGGCATTACTGCCGCCGCGAGGGGCGCTCAGCTCCCACATCTTGATCGTCCGGTCCAGGCTGCCACTGACGAGGTCTTTTCCATTAGGTGAAAAGGCGACAGAATAAACGCTATCCTTGTGTCCATCGGGACCCTCGAGCCGCTCGACCAGGAAGCCCGAGTGTATGTCCCAGACGCGGACGCTCTTGTCTAGCGAGCCGGCCGCCACGTATTGCGTGTCGGGCGAGATGGCCACCGTCGTCACCCCGTCCTCGATGGTCAGCGTGAGGGTGCAGGTGCCCTGCTCAATGTCCCAGAGCCGCACGGTCCTATCGCCGCTGCCCGAGGCGATGGTGCGCCCGTCACGCGCAAAGTCTAGTGAATAAATGTCCTGCTCGTGCCCGGCGAAGTGATTGCGGATCGTCCGCGACGCGATGTCCCAGACCTGCACACAGCCTTGGCGTCAGTAGTCCGCCTTTTCGCTCGGAGGCGCAGTATCGGGGAACCTCACCCTTATAAGCTTGTCCTCGGCGCCTGTAGCGAGGTAGCGCCCGTCCGGACTAAAGCAAACGCTACGAATATATAGGTCTGCGCTCATGTCCTGGGCATTGTGATCCTCCAAAACGCACACCTTCTCGCCCGTCTGGACATCGTAGATTTGCGCCGATCGGTTGCAGCCGGTGGCGACGTACTTACCGTCGTGGCTGAACCGAACACAGCACACGACGCTTTCATGTGCAAGCGAGTGGACCAGCTCGACGTCGAGCACGCGCTGAACCTGCGGGTTGAAGATGGCGTACCAATCACTGCCCGTCTTCTTGTTATGGGGAGCCACGGCTTCGACCTCGAGATCGCCCAGCGCGTTGCCGACGGGGGGTGCCCGAGGGCCGCCCATGCGGGCGTGGTCCGGAGTCGGATGACTAACCTGGGGAGACTGGGCGTTTCCCGGATACGGCACCGGCGTGTTGATCTGAGGCGTGGCCGGGCCAACAGCATTAGGGGGCCGGCCGACACCCCGCCTACCCGGACCGGGCGACGCCGTGCTCTGCGGCGGCTGCGGACCCATGCCGTTTGAGACCGGTCCCTGAGGGTAAGGCTGCTGATACGGAGGCTGCTGGGCATTGGGATGCGGTGGGGGGACAGGTAGACCCGGCGGGCCCTGAGCCATCTGGTGCTGAGGTCCTACCTGCTGCTCCTGGGGGGCAGGGTGTTGCTGCGGCGGAGCAAGTCCGGACTGGTTGCCACCGGCCATGATGCCGCTGAAGAGGCCGTTGCCCGGCGCGATGGACGGGGGCTGCTGCGACGGGCCGGGATGCTGGGGCGGGCCGGGCATGCCGGGTTGCGGACCTCCTTTACGTGCAGCCTCGAGCTGGTGTCGCAGCATGCTGATTTCTTCCTCGTATCTGGGAAATCTGGCGTGAGAATTGCGCGGCAAGACGAATCTGGTATGTGACGAGCCGACTCACTTTTGCTTAAGCGTCATGTGCGTCTGCTCCATGGCGTAGACCTTTTCCCGTACGAGTTGCATCTCGCTGACCTGAGCGGAGACTGGGAGAACAAGACGTGTGAGTTTTTTTTTGTTTTGAAGGGAAGGAAATGGACGAGGACTGAAGACATACTCTGATGCTCGAAGCCCTCGGTTTGGCGCAACTGCGTCTCGAACTCGGCTCTGATCTGGTCGAGTAACTCGTTGATGCGCACCGAGTTGCCTTGAGGCACGGCGCCCATGCCGCGATGCGAATACATGGACATGATCGGCGTCGACAAGAGAGAGGGACCAGATGCTCGTAGAGATGTCGGAAAATGAGGTGATTTTTGTCGGCGTATGTGGCCAAGAAGCGGCGTCAAGACCAACGACGGCGAGGAAAAGGGACGAAGAAAAGAAAGAAAGAAAGGAACAAAAAGACCAGCTGTCGACAGTTATATGCGAGAACAGAGACGATGATGGAAGCGACGACGAGGCCAGCGAGGGACCAACGAGAACCAGCGAGTCGTCCGCTGCGACCAGGGACTTACGTCAGTTAGTAAGGAAGATCCAGACGAAAGGGCGTGGGTACGTCGTGGAGAGTCGTCCAAGTCGTTAAGAGAGGAGAGAAGCAGGACTTGACAGCTGTAGAGCTGAGCGCGTTGCTTGAGTGGAAAGGGGTGGGTTTGGGGAGGGGGGAGGGGGTGGGAGAGGAGTGGTGATAACGAAGAGGGGGGGGGGGGGAGAAAATGTACGATGTGAAAGGAAAGGAAAGAGGAAGAAAAAAATAGAGACGATGGAGGAGAGAGAGAGAGAGCAGGCGAGGCGCTGCTGGGGATTGATGGGATGGTGGGTTTAGGTACCTTAGTGGGTCCCGCCCGCGCGAAACCCGGTACCTTGGCGTATGTACTGTCTCAGCGACTCAATACCTGTCCGCGCTAGCTGCACGGACGCTTCTGCCTTGCGGATGCCTGAGGGTCAAGGTAGAGTTGTGCCAAAGCGGAGCCTGCTAAGTACGACATCCCTTAGTATCCGCGGCAAGTGGACCGATGCCGTCTCAGGTAGCTGAGTGGGGGCGGGATCGTGGAGATACTTGAGGGGCAAGTATCTCGTTCACGGCTCACTCAGTCTGCACTCTTTGTCGTCGTACGAGTGTTTTGGAGTGCAAATATGAGAAAGGACGAGAACGTGCGAATAGTAGAGACGGGATGTGTATGTATTGCATCTTCAGCCCAGCACGTGACAGTCATGACCCATCGGGCCATCACTGATAGACGGTGATAGTGATCACTGATCACTTACTAAGTTACTGCCTACCACCCACCTACGTATCTATCTACCTATTTACCTGCGATCACGGTGATCAGCAACCATGGTTTGTCCACCTACCTAGTTTTTATGTACCTAGGCTAGGTAAGTAAGGACTGACTGTATTTCAAGCTTTAGACGCGCAGCGCGTAAATGTACGTACAAAATTACACAAGTACGCATACTGACAGCCACTCAACCTGAGGCCCCCCTCTCTCTTCCTCCCTTTCTCAATACAGAAAAAAAGGCTTAAAGCCGACTCCAGACTGAAGCCGCTGGCGAAAGGCGGGGACTGTCTAGTAGGCAGACACACGTGTAAGTTCATATATGCCTACCTACCTACTTACCTACCTGCGACTTATAAATATACATACATACACGTTCCTCTTCCTGGGTGCTCCGTAGGTTGTAACAGTAGGGAGGCAATTTAGAAAGAACTCATTCAAAAAAAAAAGACATGTTTGTCGTAGGTGGGTGGACAGTCGTGACTCGTGAGATGGCCCGTGTCAATGACATCTGGCCCAACCGTTTCCCCCACGGGCCATAGCCACGTGAGAATGCCAAAGACCGGAAGTCCGAAGTCGGGCTCTGCTCCATAAAAGAGTGGTAATGACTCACGTGACTCACGCCACTAGAGGTAGGTACGCACTGCGGATTACAGTCTGCAGAAAGAAAAGTCTTCCAACGTCGTCCGTCCATTAGCATAGGGCAAAAACAAAGACTACTCGCATAGCTGCATACTGCTAAGGCACGAGTATGCATGTAGCCATGTATATATGTACAATTCTTGCATGTCATTGTCATGTCATCTCGGAACCCTTCGCTCCGCCCGTTCATCATGTCTAATTTCGGACATAAGATCTGATAACTTTGGCCACTAAACATCTTCATTTTCCCCTCCGCAAGGCCTTTCTGCTAGACCTCTCTGCCAGAGCCGGGCTGCCTTCGCCAAGCCCCCTGTGCGCGTGCTTGAGTTTTACGTGTACATACATACTCGCAAATGTACGTACGCCTTCAAGGGTCTTCCCCGTACATAGAGGTATGTATAACGATATAACACGCCCCTGGAACCGCCGCCGACACTCCCCCCCCCCTCTCTCCTCTTTCATCCCTCTCCTCCCAACGCGCCGCCTCCTCTCCTCTTTTATTAACGGTCAATCCCTCGCTACTCGCTGTCAGCGCAATTTTTCGAACCCCCTTACGCGACCGTCTCATCTTAAAGCCAACAATTGCCCGCCATGGACGTGGTGCTCGAGCTGACCGACACCTTCATCGCCGACTTCGTCTACGCCTACCTGTTCCCACCACGTCAAGCCCCGTACGATTTTCCTCACTCAGCCAATGGCTCCGATCCGGCCTTCTCGGCTTGGACATACAAGCCTGCGTCACAGTTTCTACACGTCCAACCAACGCAGGCCGCATACAAGACGTCGCTGCCGCGGGATCATCCATATCGTCAGCTCGCCACCCTTTTCTTTATTACCTGGTGCGATTTTCCTTATTCCCGACCGCCATACTTTGTCGCTGCGAGCTGACATGGCGTCTTACAGGATCTTTGGCATCATCGTCTACTTTCTCTTCGCAACGCTCTCCTATTACTTCATCTTCGATAAGCGCACCCTGAACCACCCCAAGTTTATCAGGAACCAGATATGGCTCGAAATTGTGCAGGCCAACAAGTCGATGCCCGTCATGGCCGTCTTTACCGCTCCTCTCTTCTTCCTCGAGGTTCGCGGCTACGGTCGGCTCTATGATACGACGGACGAGGGGCCAGGTCTGTGGTACAACGTAATGCAATTCCCCCTCTTCCTTCTCTTTACCGACTTCTGCATCTACTGGATCCATCGCTACCTCCATCACCCTCGCATTTACAAGCACATCCACAAGCCTCACCACAAATGGATCATGCCCACGCCCTATGCAAGCCACGCCTTTCATCCGCTCGACGGCTTCGCTCAGTCACTCCCCTATCATTTTTTCCCCTTCATTTTCCCACTGCAGAAGATGGCTTACGTTGTGCTCTTCGTCTTCGTTAACTTCTGGTCTATTCTTATACACGACGGAGAATACCTCACCAGCAATCCTGTCGTCAACGGCGCCGCTTGCCACTCGCTACATCACTCCCGCTTCGAGGTCAACTATGGTCAATTCTTCACCGCCTTTGACCGACTCGGTGGTACATACAAAATGCCAGAGGCCTGGATGTTTGAGAGGGAGAAGAGGATGTCGCAAAAGCAATGGAAGCAAGAGTCTAAGACGGTCGACGGCTTTGTCAAGGAAATAGAGGGCGACGACGAGCGCACCTATGGCGCGGAACTGGCTGTCAAGAAGATGAAGTGAAGGAAGAAGAGTAAAGGAAATGCGCTGCGCGAACCACGTAATAGAAGGGGATGAGATTGCTGTGTGAAGACGGATCGATCGAAGAAAGTCAAGGAAATGCCCTGCAAGGGTGTGGCGCGTGTGCGCGTGTGTTAATGTTTGTGTGTGTGCCGGTGACTCCAAAGATGTCGAGGGTCGATGTATGTATGTGGATGGCCCTTGATATGACAGAGATGACGGAAGCTGGAGAACAAGCCCATCATCTGGACGGATAGGGTCGGTCGAGGGTTCAGGAGAAGCTGACGAACTTGGGATCTCGGGGCCGACCGTCCGCGCCGATGCCATTGGCCTTGAACCGGTTCTCCGTGTAAACCTTGCGAGCCTGGTCAAACGTCATGCGCCTCCGCTTCATGATTTTAAGAATCTCGGCCTTGGCAGCGTCATCGAGTCCGGCGCGACCATCACCAGCCTCGACGTTTCCGCCCAAGTCAAAGGTATCACTCGTCAAGCCGGCGTCAATGTCGTCGACGAAGCTGCGCGGCAGCTGCGAGTATAGGTAGCCGGCCCCCGGAAGGCGAATCGCGGGAACATGAGGTCGCCAATGGTCGCGAGTGAGGAAGAGAGCGGTGGCGACTATGAAGAGAAAGACGGAGAAGCTGAAGAGAATATATTTGTAGGCCATGGCCGGTCTCAGCGCGCGGTCGCGATCTCTGTATTCTCTGTCGGCAAGACCCTAAGGCCTGGGAGTAGATACGGCTTGCTTCGTGGCATGCGCATGCGTCGGTGGTGCTGATGCTGACTGCGCTCTGATGAGGGAGCGATTGAAGAGTATGGGAAGAAAGAAATAAACAGGCTTGCGACAAGTGCGACGACGACGACGACGACGACGATGAGCGAAGCGTCGAGACTCGGGGCTCGGAGTGTCTCGGAATGCGTGGGTCTTATTGCTAGATGACGAAGATGGTTAGGCGGCTGACGAGCACAGCCACAGTCCGCAGTATAATTGTTGGCTTTTGAGGCATTACTTTTCTCCAGCCACGGTTAGATCTGGCATCTTATGCGCTAACCGTATTTAGGCAGTTAAGCGAGCCCACACTCGACCGGCCACTAATTCTGGGTTCCAAGCATCACGAAAAAAAAAACCCACAAAACGACAATCGATCGCACGCATCGTCAACCCTCGCAATGGCGCCTATCGAGCACTCAAACGTGTCTGCGGACTTGATCTGGGAGATCGTCCGTATGTATATACCGACTCGAGCAAATGACGAGACGTACATATGCTAATTACCGCGATGCGATGTCCAGGCAACAACCACTGCTTCCTCTCCAAGACCCAGCGCTGTGGCGGCGTTCAGTTCTCGCGGGATCCCCTGAATTTGACCAACAAGAACACCCGCACGGTATGGCAGGAATCGGGAAATTTGAAGAACTTGGATTGACTGACATGGGGGGCTTTTCTATAGCACGCTGGATTTGTCAACGATAAGGTATGGAGTTTGGCGACATTGAGAGCACAACCAGACCTGTCGAGGGGGGAAAGCTTACCGACGAATTTGCAGGCCATTGGTGTTATTCCTCACGAAAAGGGCGGCGTCACAGTCATCTCCAAGAAGGTGTCGTGTGCTTCGAAGCCGGCCAAGTCTCTCAACAAGGTCACCTACGGAGGACACAAGCCTACACGGAAGTGAGTTTTTTTTTTTGGCACAACATCTTCTTCTTCTTGGACCCTCATGTTGACGGCTTGCTTCCCGAAACGCAAAGAACCTACAGGGCCGTCGCCAACCAGACGGCCAAGCAAGGTTACCGCGCTGACCTGCGAGCCGCCGCTGTCCAGCGTGTTTCCGCCATCCGCCGATCTCAGCGACCGGTTAAGCCCGAGCCCGAGCGAAAGCTGCGAGGCAACAAGGCCAAGAAGGCTGCCGAGCTGTCGTGAGCGGGATAGGGGATAGGCGGACGGTTTCATGACTTGCTTACCTACGTACTTGTTACATGAATGGTCGTCGGAATATGAAGTCTTCTACCACCTTCTACTTTGACGGAACTCGGCGTGCGGAAGAAGATACCTACCAGGCCTTGATGCATTGAGACAGTCTGCGTAGGTCTGTAGAGTGAAGGAGTCTGTACGGATACAGACGCAGAGACGGGAATATGCGTACAGTATAGCTGCACAGTATGCAAATGCCTTATAGTAGCTGTTGCAGCTGCTTCGCTTCCTCCGATTGGCTACCCCTCCCCTGCTGTCACCTCTTTCCAGAGGTTCAAACGCCGAATGCTTCCGTCACCGTCTCTTTCTCGCTCTCACTCTCACTCGCTCTTCCTCCCTCTTCCTCCTCAAAACCACGTCTCTCTCTCTCTCAACTCTTCACAGAAGCAACGCTCTCCTCTTGAGATTCTTCATCCCTCAAACTGAAGATAGAGAACTTTCATCAACCCTCAACAATCTGATCTGACCTCGGCCCTTCACCATGGTTAAAGCTGGTACGACAGACAGCCCCTCCTCTTCCCCTCCTCGACCCCGCATCCACGCCGGTCTTGGCCGAGCTTCGACTTCCGAGCTGACGGGCGCCCTCTCGCGATGCAGTTGTTGCTGGTGCTTCAGGCGGCATTGGCCAGGTCAGTGAGAGTCTTTTCTTCTTCCTTCAGTCTCTTGTGAATCCGGCTTGACTGACTGGTTGTCCCCGTAGCCTCTGTCCCTGCTTCTCAAGACATGCCCTCTCATCGACGAGCTCGCTCTGTATGATGTCGTCAACACCCCCGGTGTTGCCGCCGATCTCTCCCACATCTCGTCCCGCGCCGTGAGTTCGACACCGCACGTGTCTCTGTACTACGGCACTTCTTCTGACGTTTTTCCCTTTGTTGGGGGGTGACGTATAGAAAATCTCGGGTTATCTCCCTGCCAATGACGGTGCGAAGACGGCGTTTAAAGATGCAGACATCGTCGTCATCCCTGCCGGCATTCCGCGTAAGAAGCTCGTCGCCGACCAGTTCCTGCACTCGCTGATGCCTTGGCCCGTCTCGCAGGCAAGCCTGGCATGACCCGCGATGATCTCTTCAACATAAATGCCGGCATCGTCAAGGGCTTGATCGAAACCATCGCCGAAGTGGCTCCGAAAGCATTCATCCTCGTTATTTCCAACCCCGTCAACTCCACCGTCCCCATCTCTGCAGAGGTTCTCAAGGCCAAGAAGGTCTTCAACCCTCAGCGTCTCTTTGGCGTCACCACGCTCGACATCGTCCGTGCCGAGACATTTGTCGCCGAAGTCATAGGCCAATCCGATCCCCAAAAGCTCACCGTTCCCGTCGTCGGTGGTCACTCGGGCGAAACCATCGTGCCGCTCTTCAGCAAGGCGTCTCCTGCTGTCAAGATTCCCGATGACAAGTATGACGAGCTCGTCAAGCGTGTCCAATTCGGTGGCGACGAGGTTGTCAAGGCCAAGGACGGCGCAGGTTCTGCCACTCTGTCCATGGCTTACGCGGGCTTCCGGTCAGTCACTAGCCGCCGGTGGCGGATACCCAATGAGCTCTTACTAAATCGCCCCTTTTAATAGATTTGCCGAGAAACTCCTGCGCGCCGTCAAGGGCGAAAAGAGCCTCGTGGAGCCGAGCTACGTCTATCTCCCTGGTGTTCCGGGAGGCGACGCCATCGCCAAGGAGACTGGAAGAGACTTCTTCTCCGTTCCGATTGAGTTGGGGGTATGCTTGCTCTTCTTCCTAAGAGGCCCATGTTGGACTAGCTAACCGTCTTGTTCCCCCCTCTGCAGCCCAACGGTGCCGAGAAAGCCATCAACCCATTGGACGGTGTCACTGAGAAGGAAAAGGCACTTCTGGCCAAGGCTTCTACGGACCTCCAAGGCAACATTGCCAAGGGTGTCGACTTCGCCCACAACCCGCCCCAAAAGTAAATAGTCTCCCGACTCTCCCTGGAAGAGGCTTGTCAGGAGAGAGGAACTCTGTGGCAGTAGCCGGTAAATGCTAGGCAGAATATACGTCGAGGCCTGAGTTGCTGATGGTATGCTCTTTTCCTAGGCTGTGACGTGATATGCCGGTATGCCAGCAGCCACCGACGGTGCCCGCGGCCTCAGCTGTAGATCTTTGCGACCAGCAATGTGCCTGTCTTTTGTCCCACCCGGGAGCGGATGCAAAGGTGGCGAGTCAGAGGATGAAAGCTGTTGGCCGGCTTCATGGCAAGGACGGAGAGTCGTAGTGCCGCAACCATAGCAATAAAGCGTCACGCTCTCGTCGATGGACGGCCGGCAATGATTGTTTCTTTTCGTACTCGCCCTGGCTATGCCTTTGCGGGAAGTGTCTTGATCTGAAAGACGGCGGCCGGCAGGCTGATGATCTCCGCCTGAACGACCGTCTCCATACCCAAGGCAGCCAGGGAGCCCCGAACGATGCCGCATGGAAACCAGAGAAACTTGGGCGCGGCATGAGCGATAATTGGGAATTGAGGGGGAGACGATGTTCCTTCTTTGTAACGTACCGGCTGCGCTCGGATGACAGCTTGGCCGCCAGCCTCGGTGCTCATTCTCGAAAAGGGACGAAAAATGTTGTCTGTCAAGACGTAGACTCCCTGTTTGAAGAGTGAGTGTTTGTTGCGCGTTATTCGTGTATGGCAGGTAGCAGACAGACGAAGCGGGGATTTCAAGGGTTAGCTTACGCGATGATTGGTCTTGAGGTTATCAATGTTCTTTCCGAAGACGAGGGACCATATATCCTTGCAGAGGAACTTGATTATATCGAGCGCGCCGTTGAATCGGGGACGATCTTTGGAGAAGCTTGAAAAAGTGAGCAGCCTTTTCCTTTCCAGTTTTCCCCTTTTGTGCACCTCGATGGACAAAAGTAGAAGGCTCACCGCTCAACGAGACCCTGTCCAACACGATATCCCAAAGCCTCGAGTCTGAAATGCGCCGCTTCCGATCTTTCCTCTTCTTCTTCCTCTTCCGCTTCCTCTTTCGAAGCTGAGGCTGATGCTGTGCCGACAAGGGAGAATGGTCTTCGCCTTTCGGAGCTGAGCCTTTTCGCGAGCGGGACCATTTCTATTAGGAGGAAGTCGAAGCAGGATGTTGAGACGAAGGTTGCTGATGGGTCGCTTGCGTTGTACGGTGGCATTACCGGTTCGAGAGACATTTTTGAGGGTGGAGAAGATGTGACTTCTTGTGTTGATTGATTGACGGTTTTCGGTTCTCTGATGGTACAGTGGGAGATGGTGGTGAGATCGTAGATGGGGAGTAAAGGTAGACAGGTGGGCGCTGGGTGGGTGATGAGATGTTGTTACTATCTTGGTAATGATGTTGTCTGGTGGAAGAGTGATTACGTACACACCCTCTTATCAACCCCGATTGCCAGGGCATCGAATGAAAGACCAGGCTGAAGAAAAGAGGCTTCCCTTGCTGATACTGATATCTTCCATCTGTGACTTCTCATTGCCTTTCATTCTCGTATGATCGCTTGTTCTTTTCGGATGGGAGTTCTTGACTTTGCATATATTGCTACGCATATAAAGGGTTCGAGGCTGCTCCGGTCTGCGGCGTTACAGAAATGGATTCACTCGCCTTCACGGATCCAACCCTTCGTCTCTTCTATCCGATTGTCGATTCCGCTCGTCGACTTGAAAAGCCAATACGTCGCCTCAGCGAATTATAATCTACATACGGATTACATATATACAGACGCCCTTGAAGCCATCGCGAAGCCTCGTCCTAGAGGAAAAGCGAAGCTTACTCAGCGCCGAGCGATGAATCCGGGCGGGGCCGGGCTTAGTCCGATCAGTGCCCGGGACATAAGATGTCTTAGATGCCTCGAAATTCCGTGCGGCGAGAAGTTAGCTGTGCAAAGCGAGGCCGACCTGACGAATTATAGACCCGGACGGAAACCCACACCCTTGCAGAAATATATTTACTATCAGACAAAGCTGCGCTGAAGCATGAAGCACCTACTAGGTGGTAGATAGCAGGCGGGTATCAGATGGAAGTTGAGGCTTGTATCTGCCAAGCAACCTCCTTCCCACCAGGCTATCAAGGTATTGAGCGGCCGTCTCGAGACTTCATGGATGTATGTATGTACATACATAGGTACATACATGCATGCAGTAAAACACTCGAGTCTAGGAGCTTGTGCTCTTCTTCTTCTTCTTCCTCGCTGCCACCCTATCGCTGTATTTGGTAAAGACAATGGAGCTCTTCTTACTCCTCCTCTTCTCCACGCGTTTCTTGCCGTCCCGTCGCGGCCTCGACGGCTCCTTGACGTCAACGTCCATGGCTATAGTGTGCGTCAATAATGGAACCTATTCGTGAATAGAAGAGCCGTCGTAAGCCACTCACCCGTCTCGCCGTTCTCAGCTTTCCCCTCGGCTTCGATATCGTCGCTCTCCATAGCGTCCTCGTCGTGTTTTGCTACCAAGGTGTGAGTCATGTCTGTCTAGCGCAAATCTCAGGTAGAGATATATATCAGGGTGAAACTCACGCTCCGTCTCCATTACAACGTCTGCGCTGGGCTCGGGTTTAGGCTGTCTCGCCACCTCGAGCAGTTTGGCTGATAGACGCTCATTTCGGGCGAGCTCTGCTGGGCCGTAGATGGAGACGGCCTTGCGCCGGTTGTTCTCCTTCTTGACGCTGGCTCGGGAGCTCTTTGCCATCTGTGCATGCGAGTCTTGTCTGTCTGGCCTTGAGAGCAGGTGAGTGGTACGTCTAGGAAAGGGTATCCGTGTGGTATCAGGACAAGAGTGAAGCCTTGTCGCTGCCGTTGTTTATGGTGTTGCTCCCTGTGTTTTAGTAGGTAGGTACATACACAACACAAGCTCATGTGATCTGATGAGAGAGTTGGACGAGCCTTTTTTTTCTCTTTCCCTTTTAGCCTTCGAGTGGGCGGCCATTGTGGCGTGCACTTGTGGCGCAGCCACCCCCTCCTCCCCGTCAGTGTGACGCTCAGAGGCTGGGTTCCCCCGGATTAAACTCGGCCAGTTCCATTCCTACATGCTTCCTCCCGAGATGGACGAGATGCTTCCTAACCGTAATCAACTGCGAACAACCTTTCTACCCATCACCAACCTACCGACGAACGCCATCATTCTCTTCTACCAATACCAATATAAAATTATACGCTCCTTATAGAGGTACAGAGGGGACGCTTATCCGAAAGTGCCCAAGCTGGGTGCTTCACTTCCTACCTACTCGGCACTCACGCAAACGTATCGTCACCTTTTTTTTTTACCCGAACCCCATTTGATACACGATTTCCCACCCCCTCGCCACCAAACACTCTGGATACCGATCGAGCATCCCCGTCGCTATCGCGCGTCTCGTATATCGCCTCAACTTCTCGTCTGTTTGGTGCACGTCCCTCCTAAAAGCCCGTCTCGCGCCTTGATGCCTTCAGAGGACCATCGACACTGCCGTCGCCGCCGCTGCCGTCATCGCGTCACTTATCACATCGAACGCTCGACCGAAAATCATCAGGCTGAGTTGCAGCCTCTTGCAGCCGCTGCCGGCCCGGCTGCCACCACTCAGGGCCAGTTCGGGTCGCCCCGTCGTCTCTCAGAAGCGTTATTCTTCGCCAGCTGATCCGGCCAGCTGCGTTTCGCCCCCAACCAGACGCCCATCCTTTGGCTTCGCATCGTCCTTAGTCTCTCTCCAAAGCCAAGGCTGAGCTGTCTCCTCCGTTGCGCCTTTCTTCCTCACATACTACCGGATCACACACCTGCCGTTGTTTGTTATGGCTTCCATACCTACAATCCCGCGGCAGGAGATAACAGCTCTCGAAAGGCAGATACAGGGCAGTCAACTCTACAACCGCCAGCTAGCGTTGATCTGCCAGTTAAACGGGCTGCCAAGTAGCGGCGTTAAGGCTGTTCTCCAGAAACGCATCATCAACCGTGGGTTCCATTTAATTTCCTCCACGCTCCAAAGAGTCACCGTCAGTCTAACCCGGCTGCCTCCCAGTCATCCAGGATACCGTCAACGTCAACGACGTTTCGCGCTTCTATCAGGTCCGCCAGAGCGTCGAAAACGCCATCACACAACGAGGTGCTCCTGCCTCCAAGCTGCCCGCGCAGAGCTATACTATGATGAGCCCCCACTCCCTCGTGTCGACGCAGTACACACCAGCGATGCCTTCCAACGGCCCCGGGAACAATGCCTACTGGCAGCAGCGAGGCTATAGCGTTACAGCTTCCACAACTTCCGACCACCATCCATCCGCCTCCTCACATTCCCCAGCCATGCCGCCTCTGGAGTTCCGATCGAGTCCCTTCTACCGCGTCGAGGCTCACGTCAGCACCCTCCGTGTTTGTGAAGGTAAGTCCACATTTCCGTCTCACTTCGAGCCTCCTCTTGCTGACCCCCACCACCTGCATCTCAGTCATGTCGCAGCATCGACATTCTATCAACATACCCCTCAACCTAAGCGATTACCAGGCGCTCCAAGTGTGTGTCGATGACAGCTCATATCGCGTCATGCTTTTTTGCGCCGCCCAGCCTTCTGGCGTTCAGGACATATCATTCCCCCACCAGTCGGAGCTGAAGGTCAACGGTCAAGAAATCAAGGCCAACATGCGCGGCCTAAAGAACAAGCCAGGATCTACCCGGCCAGTTGATATTACCCACGCTCTGCGTCTCAAACACAACCACACCAATAACGTCGAGTATACGTATGCGTTGACGTCGAAGGTAAGCCCTCATACACCTTTGGCCGTCTTGTCGCCCCGCTTCCGTCCTGACTTTCCCATGGACGCCACAGAAATTTTACCTCATCGCCAATGTGTGCAAAATCGCACAAGTGGCAGATTTGGTCTCGATTGTATCGAACCGCCTCAGAATACCGAGGACTTCGGTTGTTGCAGAATGTAAGTTGACATGGTTACGTGCAGTTAATACGGCTCGCTAAGACTATCGCAGTGAACAAAATCGCTCAAGATCCAGATGTCGTGGCGACCTCCCAGGTTCTGTCGCTGAAATGCCCTCTTTCATGTTTGAGACTGGATATCCCTTGTCGGAGTGTGAACTGCATTCACATCCAATGTTTTGATGCGACTTCGTATCTCCAGCTTCAGGAACAAGGGCCGCAGTGGACGTGCCCCATATGCAACAAGTCGGCGCCTTTCGATAAGCTAGCCGTTGACGAGTGAGTTTGACCACCTTTTTTGTCCTCTGCGATACATTCTGCTAACAGCCTTACCAGCTACGTCAAGGATATACTCGACAACACGTCCAAGGACTTGGAGTCAGTTATTATCGAGCCCAATGGTCAATGGCGGACCAAGGGGTCCCATGACGACCAGGCCAGCGCAGTCCAAGGGTCGTCGTTTGACGACGACGACGACCTGGTGGAGATTTCAGAGACCCACGCTCACGGCGGGCGTCAGGTATACACCCCAAAAACGGCGACGCCAAGCACCTGGACGCCCTTATCCAGCGGTTCGGCCAGCATGCCTCGAGGCGCTGCCACGACGAGCGGTAAGCGGCCAGCCTCAGCCGTCATTGACCTGACGGAGGATACGGACGACGAGTCGCTGCAGCCGTCCAGAAAGCGCCAGAGCACTGCAGTTGATGAGGAGTACAGCGGCTTAAATGGAGCATTTCCGGGCGACGTCGGCTTTCCCTGACAGCCTCGGGCCTCTCAGCCTCGTGCCTTTGTAATTGGATTGAGGTGTTTGATTGAGGGCGTTTAGGGGGCATCGGCTACGCATGAGTGCGGCATCGGGGAGTTGGGGATACTTTGTGTTATGCGGCCTACCTACCTACCTACCTACCACACTGTTGGCCATCATCTGTCGGTCAGCTCTGAAGGCCCTCCTCCTTGAGGTTCGGCCTATCTGCACATCTCGAGCAGTCATCATCCACATACCACGCAGCATCACCACTTCTTACCTACTAGGTTACATGATTCAGTCTAGGATACTTCACCGCTTTACGGATAGTACCTGGATAGCTGCTCATGGTAAATAGCTACCTAGGTAGCTAAGTAGGCAGTATATACTATATACTACAAGTGAGGAGCTCAGGAGATGGGAATAGTAATGATAGCAGTATAGTAGCAGAGGTAAAGTGGGTGGGTGGCAGTAGTACATAGTAGAGCTGAGCGAAGCGTGGCGCAGGCGTGGCGCTCCACCCAGAAGCCGGCGACCGACCGCCGAGTGCCTACGTGCCGCAAGGTACCCGCCGTCCCGGTTCAAGACTCCCGTCGGCAGCGACAGATGGCCGCCGGCCTCGCGTCATGAACGCCATGAACCGGGCCCGTGGCCCCTGACGCACCTCTTCTATCCCCGTCTTTCTCTTCTCTCGCCTTTGCCTCTCTCTTCCTCTTCTGTCACTCACCCATCAGTTACCAATTCATCACGATGGCCTCCTTCAAAGCCTCCCTACCAAGCACCCTGCTGGTGGCTGCGGCCAATATACTCATGGCTCTGGCCGTTCTCGTCTTCGCCGCAGGCTTCTTCCCACACAAGCCCATTCTCCCCGGTCTGGCCAGTTACGAACCTCTTCCCGGATATGGGCCTCCGCCGAGCGCCCCCTTCGACCGCCTCATCTTCATGGTTGTCGATGCATTGAGAAGGCAAGCAGGTGTTTTGTCGACTTGCGCCGTCGAGCTAACGGCGCGGCAGCGACTTTGTCTACTCGAATCAGTCCGGCTTCGAATTCACGCAAAGGTCTACTCTCTCTCCTTTGCCGATATGTACCTATCGTCATCGTTGCTGACCTGCTTTGGCCAGCCTCATCCGCGACGGCGCCGCCATCCCTTTCACCGCCAATGCCCGGACCCCTACCGTGACGATGCCTAGGCTCAAGGCCATAACGACTGGTTCAATTCCGTCCTTCGTCGACCTGATCCTCAACCTCGACGAAGCAGACACCTCGTCCTCACTGGCCCAGCAAGACTCATGGCTGGCTCAGCTCAAGGCTGCAGGCAAGGGCAAACTCCTCATGTACGGAGATGATACCTGGCTCAAGTTGTTTCCGGACATGTTCGACCGTCACGATGGCACCTCGAGCTTCTTTGTTTCCGTACCGTCCCTTCTTGTCCTCGCCGGACCGCTGGGTACTGACTCTCGCGACTCTCGCCCAGGACTTCACCGAGGTGGACCACAATGTCACGAGAAACCTTCCAACCGAACTCGATCGTTCTGATTGGGCCCTGATGGTGTTGCATTACCTCGGTCTCGACCACATCGGTCACAAGGCCGGTCCTCGAAGGTACTGATGGGGTGTTTGACGGGTTGAAACGCCGCTGACGCCGTTGCCAGCTTCAACATGGTGCCAAAGCAGCGGGAGATGGACGGCATCGTCGAGAAAATCTTCAAGGCCATCGAAACCAACAAGCACCTGCAATCGACCCTACTGGTTATGTGTGGCGATCACGGCATGAACGACGCGGGAAACCACGGAGCCTCATCTGCCGGCGAGACGTCGTCAGCACTCCTCTTCCTGTCTCCCAAGCTGAGAGCTATTTCCCGGGGACTGCCCGCTCCCACGCAGCCTCGAACGGAGTTCGACTACTACGCAGCCGTGGAGCAGTCCGACATCGCTCCAACCCTTGCCGGGCTGCTCGGCTTGCCCGTACCCAAGAACAGCCTCGGCACTTTCATATCCGACTTTCTCCCATTCTGGCCCAGTAGCAGCGACAAGGTGCAGATTCTCATCCGCAACGCGAAGCAGATGCTCGGTATCGTCACGGCCGCCTTCGAGGCCCATCTCTTCGACACGCAGGGCACTACCGATCCATGCGCCATGGATGCCACCGATGTCAATGTGCTTGCTTGCGACTGGCGTCGCATTAGCCGTCAGTCAGCCTCGATGGCAAAATCCTCCGCCGAGATCGATTCAGCTTGGCTCTTGGAGACGGCGGCGTGGCTGCGCAAGGCCCAAGACCTGATGAGCAACATGGCCACCAACTACGACGTGACCAAGCTAACCGTTGGACATGTAACGGCCATGATAGCCTTGACCATGGCTTCACTCGCAGCACTGGCGCGGTCCGTAGACGCAGATGGCAGCAGCTTGCCTCTCTTGATCGTGTCCATGTCCTACGGCGTCATGATGTTTGCTAGTAGCTACGTGGAGGAGGAGCATCACTTTTGGTATTGTTCCTGCTCGCTGTGGATAGCCTGGCTCGGATTGCGCTCGATTCGCAGGTAAGAGACGACCAAGCCTCATCATTGTGCATGTATTGGATTGGGACTCACCAGCGTTCAGGGCACAAGGGTTGCGGCCCGCCTTCTACCATCTGCTGATTCTCGGTTGCCTGCGGCTGGCGAGAAGCTGGAATCAGACCGGGCAGAAGTTTGCCGGCGAGCCCGACGTGGTCAAGATATTTCTCATGCCGAATCCGCAGCTTACTTGGACACTGATCACTCTGTCTTACGCTCTCGTCGCCTTGCAAATCATAGGCAACTTGTTTGGGTTTCCGTTGGCCCTCCGCCTGTCCCTCGCGTCGGTTCTCGTCTCGGCCGCCTTCAGTTTCAAGCTGGCCTTTACGGCTCACGACGCCCCTGAGCTCGTGACGGGTCTCGCCAACAGGGTCAACGAGGCGTTACAGGGGCCGTCGCTGATAACACGCTTCCGGGTCTTGTTTGTGTTTTTCGTCTTGTTCACGGTCTTGGCTGTCGTGAGGAGGAATCATGGCAGTCGCCTTGTGCAACCTTCTGGTGCGTCGACATACTCCCTTATTCGCTATCATGACTGACGACGACGGACCAGCACGTCTGCTGCACAATCTTTACACCCTTTTCGCCATGACGCAGTCTCGTGCGCTCAACATCCCTCTCCTCGTGTTGGCGTCGATAGTGTGCCGCTGTCTGGAGGTGGATGACTTATCTGTAGCCGACGTGACGACGTCGTGTCTCTTGCTGCAACACGTCTTCTTCTTCGCCTTTGGGGGCTCCAACTCGATCTCGTCTGTCGACCTGTCGAGCGCCTACAACGGCGTTGGCAACTTCAACCCCGTGGCAGTCGGTCTACTTACCTTCGTCAGTAACTGGGCCGCCCCCATCTTCTGGACGTCGGCCGCCAACTTGGTGCTCCTGCAGAGACACGGGCGAGGCCGGAACGACAACTACTTGAACCACATCATGCTCCTCACCCTTTTCGCAACGGTCAGCATGGCTTTCGTCATGGTTGCTTGCACGGCGCTGAGGACTCATCTGTTCATCTGGACCGTCTTCTCGCCCAAATACCTCTACTGTATGGTCTGGACGTTCGGTCAGCACATGGGCGTCAATGTTGCAATCGGAGCTCTTCTGTACCGATTCGGCGCGAAATGATTTTGATCTTTCTCCTATATTTTCGTGCTTTGTCTTTTTGTCGGGCGACTGGCAACAGGACGACCGTTTTGGACATGGCGTCTCTAAAGACTGGAGCAGATAAGGGATAGAAAATCGGTTATCCTCGGGGCGTTGAGTCGGCAGCGTCTGCTACTGTGATCCATTTCCTTTCAGAAGTTGGTCGACATGGGCAATAACGCCTTCTCCTGGCTGCACGGGAGTTTGGCCTACGATGTCAACTTCTCTTTGCCAAGATGACAGTCGCGTCTGCTAATATGTTTACAAATCGTTTGCTTCGCGTTGTGGTCTGAGAGGCTTCTGCCGGCTGAGACGGAGACAGAAACGGACACGCTACGTTGCGCATTATCTCTCTCATGATCGAGATGATGGGTATTACAGAAGTTATCAAGAGACCAACAAAACGTAACATCATTACATGTCCAATCAAGAATGGTGAACGGCGCTCAGACATCCTCCATCTCGACGTCCTCTCCGTCCGACAGCAAACTATCCACCAGCGAATCCCTCGTTGCATGTGCTGTAGTCTTGTCGATATCGCGTTCCTGCTCTTCTTCTTCTTCTTCTTCTTCTTCTTGTTCCTCCTCCTCCTTGATCTCGGGCTCCTCGATGACAGTCTTTTCCTCAACCGGCTGTCTGTCCGGGATGACGGAAACGCTACGGCTGGTACGCCTATTCAAGGGCTGCTGCTCGTCAAGGCTGTTGACGACCTTGCCCAGACTGACGTGTAGCTTATAGAGGGCGTTACGACTGGTGGCGTCGGAGAGCAGGCCGGCGGTGACGGCGTCGCTGATCTGGGCGTAGAGCTGGCGGATCGTGTCTTCGGACGAGCCGGGTGAGACATGAAGCTTGCCGAGAAGGCTGGCGATGAGCTTCTTTTCTTCCTCTGCGAGGTAAAGTTTAGCATACAGGGGGGAAGGGAAGAAGGGAACATGAATAGAAGGGAAGACGAACTGCTAATGTTGGTCCGCAAGCGCTCGAGTATGTCGCGGGCAAAGTCGAGATGAACATCGCCGTTGACGGGCTGCTTCTTATCCGTCGCCGCTTCTGACTGGGGGACGGAAGGGGGAGAGGAATAGCACTTTCGCGGATCGGTCCAGTCGACGAGACAGGCACCGATGGTGGTCATGCTGACCATGTCCTCGTCGACGTCGACGTCGTCGTCTTCCAGCGCCTGACGGAGGGTCAGCAGGGAGTGAAGGGCCTGGAGGGCGACGACGCGCATGAGTTGCTGATTGGCGGGACGAGAGTAGCAGAAGACGGGCAAGAAGTAGTTCAAGGCCTGACGAACGGTCTGGTTAGAGGCTGAAGCTGGGTCGAAATAGGCGACGACCAGAGCCTTGAGAAGCTCCTCGCAAGCATCCTCATCGGCCACGACGCGACCGAGCAGCAGCTTGGAAGCAGCCAGCGCAGCAACGGCCTGAACCTCGGGAACCTTGGCGCCCTTGACGGCCTTGACGTAGACCTTGAGAAGGGCGGGCGTAGCCGACATGAGCTGAGCGCCGTGAACGTTGAGCATGTCCGTTAGGATGTGCAGAGCCGTCACTTGCAAGGCAGCATGGCCCTTTGTGAAGAAGTGGATGAACAGCCCGAGGTTCTCCTCAGCTAGAGATCGATCCAGAAGAGCGCAGAGGCCGAGACATACGAGACCCCTTTCGCGAACGGGGGCCTCGTGGCTTCGTACGGCGGGGACGATGAGGTTGTTGAGCGTCGAGACGAGGTCTGCCTTGTCCTTGAGGTTTCCCGAGACGTGGGTGAGCATGCATCTGACGATATGGAGGCATTTCAAGTTGACGACGATTTCGCGCACAGCCTTTTCGCGAGCTTCATCTTCGGACGATTGAGAATCTGATCGAAGGCGGTTTTTATTCTTCTTCTTTTCCTTCTTCATCATCTTGTTCTTCTCCCTTTCTTCGCTGCCGCTGACTTCGGATCGAGCTGAATGGAAGCTCTCTTCCTCATCATCATCATCATCATCATCACCGCCATCATCTTCCTCATCGGCTTCGACGATGGTATCGTGAACGTCGGCAACGGATTCGATGACGACGCTGCAGAATTCGCGCTCGCCTGCTGCGTCGGGAGCGCACATGTATCGAAGGGCTTCGACTGTGAGTTTCGTCACCTCGTCTGGTAGCTCTGGCTTGGAGAGCGCTTGACGGAGGAGGGTGAACATTTTGCGACGGCCGACTTCGTCTGAATAGTCGAGCGTGAGGGCCATGTGAAGCAGCTGCTCGACGATGAACTCTTGCTCGACTGTGTCTTCGTCGTCTTGGTCGTCGTCCTTCTGGAGCGTCTCGAGGAGAGCCTGCATGTAGCGCTCCAGGTAGAATGCCAGCTTCGTCACCTCCGGCATCTTCTCCTCCACCAGTGCGGCGTGTCGACCGTCGTCCTCGTGTAGGCAGAAGTCGTTGAAGCTGCGGGCCATGAAGACGGACTCGGCCGATAACGTCTCCCAGAAGGCATCGTCCAGGTTGACGGCCTCGCGATAGTCAGGTCGGCCTTGCCAGAAGTCCTTCATGGCTTCGAGAGCGATGCCATTGTCGACGCCAGAATTCACCACGTCGATCCTCTCTAGCAGCTCCAGCAGCCCTTCGAAGCTAGGCACCTCCTCCTTCTGCTCCTGTTGCTGCCCTTCCTGCCCTTCCTGCTCTTCATCCTCTGCCGTGCCGGCGCAGTCGGCGATCCATCGATCGCGGAAAAGCCTACCGGCAGCTTTGCGAACGTTTTCATCACGATCTCGGAGGCCCCAGCGGAGCAGTTTCTCTCGCATCGATAGTGAGAGGTGACGGAAGTCGCCCAGAGCCGGAAGCAGGCGAGAATAAACGGCTCGCCTCGTCGCCGGGTCCTGGTCCCGAGCCCTCTCCAGCAAACGGGGCAGTGTATTGGTGAGGATGGGAAGGTTGATGAGCAGCGAGCGGCGAACCTCGGCGCTCGGGTCGTTTTGAATCACCTGCAGCAGCTTTCCCAGCAGGTCTGTTTCCTCGTCGCCTCCGTCGCTGTCTTCCGAGTTGGTGCATCCTTCCGACTGGTTTCCCGCGATGCGACCCAAGCCGAGGACGGCCTGGGCGCGAACCATGGCCTCCTTGTCGCGTATGCGCTTGAGCAGACCGTGACGCAGCTTCTGAAACAGGTCGTCGTCTATGGCGTCGAGCGAATTGATGATGTGAGAGACGAGCTGCGTCGACCGGAAGCGCACAAACTTATCCTTGGCCGTCATCAGTGGAAACACGGCCTCGAGGAGGTTGGATAGCAGTCGCGTGCTGGGCGTTTCCGGCAAAAGGCTCGCCTCGGCTTCCACCTCGCCCGCGACCTCCAACAAGTCTTTATCGCCGGCATATTTCAAGAATGAACCGACGAAGCGAATGGCCCTCTCGCCGACGCCCTCCGTCTTCTTCACCGGCATGATGCGCAGGACGCAGCGCACAAACTCGTGGTTGAAAGCCTCCTCGTCATCATCTTCTCCTTCTTCAGCGTCTTCACTTCGTTTCTTCCCGCTCTTCGGCTCGTAGCAGCATGCTTCGTGAATCTTGCGCAGAGTGATGGCCAGCTTTCGATGCGTCGCCGTCGTTCGTTGCGCGTCGCGAAAGATGGCGCATATCTGCGTTCGCAGTCGGCTGTTTGGTCTGTCGCGATACTCAATCGCCGGAGCGGCCGCATTCTTCTTGGAAGCCGCGGATGGCTTCCGCGTAGATGCTTTTGCCGGCATCGTTCTTGTTTGTTTTGAATGTTTCTGTCGGTTTTGCGATGATTGTTTGCTCTGTTTTATTGACGAAGGTCTTCGAGTCTCGCGTGTAAATAAACAATGTGCCTATCGTGGACTAGCGCCAACGGGTATCAAGAGAAGTCACGTGCGATAAGATAAGCCGGCGACTAGCATTTTTTTTCCCTTTACTGCCTGGTTTTCGACTCGTCTCTTAACGGCCGACCTATCTCTGGATTACTGTCTGGGTGTGGGTGAAGTTCAGTTTCGACAGGCAAAATCGATTCAGTTTAAGTCGCGGTTCTGACTCCTGAAAACTCTCGTTGTGGAAGTTGGAAGGAAGCCATGACTACCGCTAAAAATCAGTCTGCTATGAAAGGCAAGCGCAAGAGGCAGCGTTCCGACGACGACGTCGAGGATGCCGTGGCCTTGGCTCTTCAAGACCAAGATCAACTAGCAACCGTGCAAGACCAAGAAGCAGACACGGACCGAAAGCCCAAGAAAGCCAGAGTTGACGAGAAAAGGTCCCTCTTTGTCCGCTCTCTTCCGCCAAGCGCCACGAACGAATCCCTGGCAGACTTTTTCGCACAACACTTCCCCGTCAAGCATGCCGTTGTCGTCCTCGACCACAACACGAAGGAATCGCGCGGCTATGGCTTCGTCACGTTGGCTGACGCAGAAGATGCGGCTGAGGCTAAGAAGTCCCTTGACAAGACGACTTGGGATGGCAAATGCATTCGTGTCGACGTCGCTGAACCAAGACATCGCAAGACGACGACGGGCGGCAACAATGACCCCCTGACGAAGTCCGGTGGCAAGCCAGAGGATAGGAAACCTTCTAACAAGCTCATCATTCGAAACTTGCCATGGAGCATCAAGACTTCCGAACAGCTGTCTCGCTTGTTCATGAGTTTCGGCAAAGTCAAATTTGCCGATCTCCCCAATACCAATGGAAAGCTCAAGGGTTTTGGATTCGTCACCATTCGCGGCCGGAAAAACGCGGAGAAGGCGTTGGAGTCCGTCAACGGAAAGGTCATTGACGGTCGACCCTTGGCCGTCGACTGGGCCGTCGACAAGGAGACTTGGGAACGACAGAAGGACGGCGGGAATGCCGAGAAGGGAGATTTAGAAGAAGAAGAGGAGGAGGAGGAGGAGGAGGAGGAAGAGGAGGAGGAAGATGATGACGACGACGACGACGATGACGATGACGAAGCCGAGTCCGTCGACGATACTGTCAAGAAGCCGAAACGCGACGCGGAAGTGGATGCCGATCTCGAAAACTTTTTCAAAAACCACATGCAGAACCTCGAGGACGATTCTGAATCCGATAGCGAGAAGAGCGCGGATGACGTAGACGCAGTCCGTGGCAAAACTTCTCGTCCCCAGATGACAGACAACTCGTCTACAGTGTTCATCCGGAACCTACCATTTACCACAACAGACGAGCAGCTCAAGAGCTTCTTTGCACATTTTGGAAGGATACGATACGCTCGTGTGGTTATGAACAAGGTGACGGAAAAGCCGGCCGGAACAGGCTTCGTCTGCTTCATACTCGAGTCCGATGCGAAAGAGTGCATCAAAAGATGCCCTCGGCCCAGCGGCATGTCTACGACCGGCTCAAAGCCTTCGCTTCTGGTCGACGAAAATGCTGATCCGAGCGGCATGTACACACTTGAAGGGAGACTCTTGCAAGTGGTCCAGGCCGTCAATAAGGAGCAAGCCTCCACCCTGGCGGAAACGTCACTTTCCAAGAGACGGGAGAAGGACAAGCGGAGACTCTATCTCCTATCCGAGGGCGCCATCGGGAGGAGCTCGCCCCTGTTCGGCCTCCTTTCGCAGGCCGAGGTTCAGATGAGACAGGCGAGTTCGGTGCAGCGGAAGAAGATGGTCCAGGCCAATCCCAGCCTGCATCTCAGCCTGACCCGGCTCGCGATTCGCAACATTCCGCGCAACGTCGGATCCAAGGAGCTTAAGGAACATGCGCGAAAGGCCATAGTCGGCTTCGCCCAGGACGTCAAGAAGGGTCTACGCCAGCCCCTGTCTCAAGAGGAGAAAGCCCGAGATGACAAGGAGGTCAAGGAAAAGGAACGAGAGAGAAAGCTCAAGGGCAAAGGCATCGTCCGCCAGGCCAAGATTGTCTTTGAGAGCAATCAGGGCTCCAAGGTGCCAGAGAGCAGCGGAGCGGGCAAGAGTCGTGGCTACGGATTCATCGAGTACACGTCACACCGATGGGCCCTCATGGGCCTCCGTTACCTGAACGGCCTTCAGCTGGAGGGCGACGACGGCAGAAAGCAGCGGCTCATTGCCGAGTTTGCCATTGAAAACGCGCGTGTGGTACAGAGGCGGCGCGCGGTCGAGGACAGGTCTTTGGCGAAGGCGAAGACGCATGCACAACAACCTCAAAGCCGATCTAACGAGACAGTTGCCGCCTCGGACGACACGGCTGGAGAGGTCGGCCGCCGACGGGGCGGAAAAGCAAATCGACGAGGCAAGGGGCAGGGCGAAGACGGCTCGGGAGCAGAGCCAGGCACCGACGAAGCGGAGACGACGAAGCAGATACTCATTGCGCGCAAGAAGCAGATGCGCAAGAAGAAGGCATCGGCCAGGGGTAGGCAGGGAAAAGTAGGAGTAGCAACTACCTAGTTAGGCACCAGGGATGCATGCAGTTACTTGTTATGGTGGCAGGCCAAGAAGACTTTCATTGGAGGAAATGAGTGACGGCAGAAAGAGAGTTGACTCAACCATACAGACATGTGTGCTGTGAAAGGTAAAGACGACTCTCAGTTCCAAAACCAGCCCGACTTTTTGGAAGTCTTCGTTTCCTGTGGTTCGGAAGTGCGCCCTTCCTGTGGTCCAGTCTTGCTCTCATGGGGTTTGTCGGACGCGCCTGAATCCTCAGTCTTGAGCTCGAGGCGGACGCTGGTCATATGGGTGACGACGTTGCCATACTGGTCGACGACGGGGCGCACGATGGTTTGCGTGCGATAGCGGGTGGTTTCCTTGGGGAGTTCCTGCGGCGGCAAGCCGCTGGCTACGTCGCCGGTCACGAACCTCATCAGAGTGTCCATGTCTTGGTCGCGCTGCTTGGGAGGGGATCGACGGCCGCCGACGTAGTCGCACAAAGCATCCCAGGACCTCCAGGCTTTTGGACCCTCATCGTTTTTGGACAAGATGGAGTCGAAAAGGTCGTCAAAGTTGTTTGGGGGCAGACGGCTGGACTGCTTGTCGTCTTGGACCTCTGACGAAACGGACTGCTTTTTGATGTCCTGGGCCTCTGACGAAACAGACTGCTTTTTGACGTCCTGGGCCTCTGACGAAGCAGAAGAGCGTCCCCACACCTCGCTCGCTAGACTACCAAGCTGACGATGGAAATTCTTCCAATCCGGACGGGGCTGCTGCTGCCTTAGCAGATCGGAATGGAGTAGTCTACGGATGTAGGGCACCGGGGGCTCTCCGGCGGGGAAGAGACGATGCACAAAGGTGGTGATTTCATGACGTTTTTCGATCTTGGGAAGACTGTAGCCCTGAGAGACGAGGAGGAGATCTTCGTAGGCGTCGGCGAAAGAATAGATTGAGGAGTCGAGGCCGGGGGGTAGGTCCTTGGGGATGGGCTGCGGGAGGTGTCTAAGGTAGAAGGGAGAGTAGAAGGCGGAGGCGAGAAGAGAGGTGAAAGGGTCAAGGTCGTCGTCGGTGGATGAAGAGCTCATTGTGCACGGACGTTTTCTGTTTCTTTGGCTAGGACGAGTGAAGTGAGGAGTGAAGGTTGAGTGAGTGAGCTATAGATGAAGGGAGGTCTCGTTCATGACTCTCTAGTGCGGGGTAAGGAAAGCTTATTGGCGTTGTGGCGCAGGTTCTGGCGTGGAGTGGCGTAGTTTCCTGAGCGTGGAGTGGCGCAGCTACAACGCCGCAAAAAGCGAACTAATACTCCGTACGGATACTCCGTAGTAGTAGTAGTAGTAGTAGTTAGTAGTCTACCTACTTCCGTAGTAAGGTACGGAGTATTACCTGATGCCATCTTAGCTACAGACGTACCTCCTTACTACCTTGGCCGCGAGTCGAAGATTGATTGGCGTCGGACTGTTCCATCTTTTTCCCTTCCCATCTCCAGTGACAACACATCGTTTGTTCTACATCTTTTGCTTCCCCCCCCCCCTAAAAAAACATGTCCAGGCAGTTCGTCAGGGCTCGAAACAAACGCTGCGCATCCTCTTCGGCCCGGACAGCGGCCGTTCGATGATAGAGCAAGACGACCATCTTGTGATCCCCGCCGCTCTACCACTGCCCTTGATCACCACCGTCTCAGAAAAAAAACACCCCCTCGACGGCGTCGGCCGGCATCGACGCAGACGCGGTCCATGATGGAGAATGGGTTGGATGCTGCGCCGTCGACGCCCGAGGATCCCGGCAAGGCGTTACGTAACTGGTCTTCTCTCATCGGCATCGTCACGGCCATCGTGGGAAACATGCTCATCGCGTTGGCGCTCAATGTACAGCGATATGCGCATACGAGGCTTCACAAGGAGCGGATGAGGATTCGCCGTCGTGCGCAGGCGGCTATCAAGCGGGCGCAGACCAATGCCGGACAGTCCGGGGCGGTGGCATGTTCGTACGGAGCCGTCGGTGGTGGAAACGGTCGTCACGATGACGGCGGCTTGACGGCTTCCTATTACTCGAACGAGACGACGAATACGACGTCGACGACGATGGATGGTGTCAACGAAGACGATGACGCCGATTACGTCGTCCGCTCCAGAGTCGCCTCGACATACCTCAAGTCGCCATACTGGTGGCTGGGCCAGATTCTCATCACGCTCGGCGAAATGGGCAACTTCCTGGCGTACGGATTCGCGCCGGCGTCCATAGTCTCGCCACTGGGCGTCGTGGCGCTCGTTTCCAACTGCATCATCGCACCGGTCATGTTCCACGAGACGTTCCGGGTGCGCGACTTCTGGGGCGTCGTCATTGCCGTTGCTGGCGTCGTCACCGTCGTCCTGAGCGCTAAGCAGGAGGAGACGAAGCTGGGCCCGCACGAGGTGTGGGAGGCTATCACGACGACGGCCTTTGAGATTTACATGGCCGTCACCACGGCATTGATCGTCGTGCTTATGTGGGCGAGCGGCAGGTACGGCAAGCGAACGCTTCTCATCGATCTCGGTCTCGTGGGACTATTTGGTATGGTTTCTCTCTCTCTCTCTCTCTCTCTCTCTCGCACTTCACAACCCATTTCCTAGCTGACGGGCATCTTCAAAAATACAGGAGGTTACACCGCACTGGCGACAAAGGGCGTGTCTTCGATGCTCTCGTCGACGCTGTGGAGGGCCTTTACCACGCCTGTCACCTACGTGCTTATACTCATCCTTCTCGTCACGGCGGTGATGCAGATTCGCTACGTCAATAAGGCACTTCAGCGATTCGACTCGACGCAAGTGATACCCATCCAGTTTGTCCTCTTCACCCTGTGCGTCATCCTCGGCAGCGCCATACTCTACCGAGACTTTGAGAAGACTACGGCCGAGCAGGCGGCCAAGTTTGTGGGCGGCTGCCTGCTCACCTTCTTCGGCGTCTTTCTCATCACCACGGGGAGGCAGCAGCAGGACGACGACGACGACGACGACGACGACGACATGGACGGCGACGGCGATGACGACAACGATGACCAAGTCCTGTCGGATGCCGCGAGCATCGAGGAGACGATTGGATTGATGCAGTCTCGGCCGCTGCCGGCGCAGGACGGTCCTACGCCGCCACCACTGCCGCATCGCGTCAGCCAGTCTCGACGGTCCAGCCGGTTGTCACGCGTCAGCTTTGCGGATACGCTCATCAAGCCGGGGACGCCACAGCCGCCGGCGGATGAGACCAACGTACCGTCGGCCACCCACCTCCTCTCGACCAGCGGCGCCGTCGGAATGGAGAGCGCACCGGAGCTGCGCGTGGTCGGTGAGGCGTCGACGCCGCTGATGAGCAACCCGTGGCGGGAATCTGAGGACGAGGACGAGAACGAGAACGAGCTTGCACCGGCGCTACCGCCGCGGGGAATTAGGACGCTATCTGCGGACGCGGCCATGGCGGCGGCGTCGTCGTCCACAAATCCGGGTCTCTTGACTCCGAAGCCGACGAGAGCGTCGCCACTGCTTCACTCCCGTTCGGATTACCCGGTGACGCCGCGAAGTCTTCACCACTTGGGCGGCAGCTCGCGGCTGTCGACGCAGCGGCGGTCCAAGATGTTCATCTCACCCTCGCCGCTGTCTTCGACGGTAACGACGGTGGTTAAGGACGCCTTTCTCGGGGGCTACAGCCGGTCTTTGGGCAAGAAATCGTCTATAAAGCGGCTTCGATCCAGCATCCGCGCTAGCCTGTTCTTTGCCGACGATGACGATGACAGTGGTGCGAGGAGACGGCGCAATCATGATGTTGGTGAAGGCGACGACCACGACGACCACGACGAGGATCGAGGGCGGAGGGATGGGGAGGATGCTGCCGATGAGTATCAGGAGAGGAGTTCGTCGAGGCCATCCCGTCGCGGGGGTGAAGAGCAGAGACGGTTACGATCGAGGAGCGTTGGTGATACGCTCGGTGATTTGTTTCGGCCGGCGAAGAAGAAGAAGAAGAAGCAGGCGAGCGAGGAGGACGAGACGATGGTGACGCGGTAGCGATGCTTGTTTTCTTTTTTTGCCTCTTTTGCTTTTCTTCTTCTTTTCTTTCTTCTCCTCTCTCCTGGGTAGGGTTTTGAGCGTCTGTACGTCGTTCTGTTGGTATATACATGTCTTGGATGGTCAGGGGGGAGGGGGAAGGAAGAGGGGAAGAGGACGGGAGGAAAACGACGAGGGCGTTTCAGGATAGCGAGGCTTTTTTTTTTTTTTTCTTTGCTTCTTTTCTTGCTGGTTCTTTTGTCATGACTGGCTGGGAGGCTGTGTCCAAGATGGTGTTTTAAATATACATATATATGGTAGGTAGGTATAGGTAGGTTGGTAATCCGTACTGAGCAGGCAGGCATATGGTTCAGCGTACGGATATACAGACGGACATACAATATAGAGTATTGGCTTAGGGCTGCGTGATCCGGGTTGCTGGGTGGTTGATAGTGAAAGAGGGGGTACATAGGGAGAAAGGCGTTGCTTTGGTGGAGTGAAGTGTGAATATATGCGTGTGCGTCATTGTTTACGGATATAAGCATCTTTCCTTTCTTCTGGGTGGGAGAGTATGTATGTACGGATAAGAGGGGAGAGATGACTACCTACCTACCTGTCTTTCTCGAGGTAAAAGATGATGTCAGTCAGACTTGTTGATGTGAGCTTTCTCCCTCCCCTTTCTTGACTTGAGGCTGAGGCACGTGTAGTGTCTACGTCACAGTATGTGTGTTAGGTAGGTCAGTAGTATGAGCAAGGGTTTGAAAAAGTGTATGTAATCCGTTCTGGGGGGCTTCAGGTGCCGGTGTCAGTGTCAGTATCAGCACCAGTATCAGGGGAAGGGGAAGGGGAAGGCGGCCCTGTGCTGTAGAAGCGGGCAGCGGTGAATGAATGAGCGATTGCTGACGGGAAACGGAACGGGGGGGGGGGGGGGTGAAAAATTGCTTACACGGTATCCGTATGTATGTACTAAGCCGTAGCAAGGGGGTTGTTTTTTCCCTTTGCTTCTCGTCGTCATTGCTGTCTTGGTCAGCGGATGGGGGTTTGAAGGAAGACGGGGGGAAGGGAAGGGAAGGGATTTTGTTTCACGTCTTTTTCTTTGTTTGTTTGTCTTTGAGGAGGGCGTGAGTCAAAGATGTGTGTTTATTCTAGGGTTTGAAACAGGGACGGGGAGGGGAAGCTGAGGTGAGCTAGACATACATACAAACATAATCACCATCGTCATCGTCATCGTGATAATCACCATCGTAATCATCATCATCATCATCATCATCATATGTACGTACGGATAAAAGAGTGGGTTCGCGTAGTAGCATTGATTATTTATGCATACATACACGAGAGCTAGCCGCACTATATATGCTATAGAGAGAAGCAAGGGTGATTGATGTATGCAATATAATGTATGTTGTACGTATGTGTGTGTATGTATGTATGTGTTCGGTGTGAATGGCAGGGTTTGAAAGGTGTGTGAGAGCTGAGAGCGAGCTGGAAGCGACATTCTCTTCTCTTTCCCTCTCTCTCTCTCGCGCGCTCACATACACAGACTACAGGGTCAACGCGAGAGCAGCAAACAAGTGACTTACCGTAGCCTCGGAGTTGGACCGACAGGGGAGGGGAAGAAAAGAAGCATTCTTTGAAGCAAGCAAGAAATTTTTCCGGAAATTTTCTTTTCTTTTCTTTTCTCTTTTCTTTCCTTTTTTCTCTCTCTTCCCCCCTGGTTGCTGCTGCTGCTGTCTCTGATGTTGTTGCTGCTGTTGTCATTGTTGTTGTTGTTGTTATCTCATGCCCGATCCGGGAGGGAAAGGAGGCGGGAAGGCTTGTACGGCATTTTGCTTGTGCGATGCGAGTATCCGTGTACGGATCATGTAGGTGCGTAGGGACTAGGGAGTATGTACGTCCGTAGGTAGGTAGGTATGGGATTCTTACTCGCATCGGTCGGCCTTGTAGGTGCTACCCAGGTCAGTCAGGGCGCCGTTGCATGCCTTGTTATCTCCGTCTGTCTGTCTTTTTTCGTGACACGGCTGACGGTTCATTGTCTTTGAGATGGGGGTGGGTGAGCCTTGTGTACCTATCTGTAGATAAGTAGGTTACTCGTATGTATAACGGTGACGGAGATGGGGGGAGTAACTGACGATGTTTCACGACACAATAGAGAAGCAAGAGATGACAAGCAAAAAAAAAAAACGGCATAGAGAATGGAAAGAACTGTCTCTTACAAGTCAATGCTACTCCTACGGCCAATGCCCAACTATAACACCCATCTCGGTTACCGCCTCATGTGCGTAAGGCGGTCCCGCCCCCCGCCCCCGGATTCCGACGATTGTGGGGGGGGGGGAGGTTGAACAGGCGGCATCATCATGTGCGGGAAGAATGTCTTTCACGCACATATGTGCCGTGTCTTTTTCCCCTTTGCTGCTGCGCGTCAGTGAGAGGTGAAAGAAGGGTGGATAAAGAGAGAGAGAGAGCGAAGGGGGGGGGGCCACTTGGGGGCCATGCCGTCGTCGTCGTCGTCGTCGTCATCACGTTGTATTTTCTCTTATATTGCGATGCGAATGGCGGTGGTTGGCAGTTTTATTCTCTTTCACTGGTGAGGCATAGCCTGATAGGTAGGCAGCTACCTATGTAAGCCGAAGGGGGGGGGGGGGAAGATGATCTAAAAAAGAGAGATGAAGGAGGGGGGTTTCCCTACCTACTACGTCCGTAGACAGGTAGGCAATTACATAGGTAGGTAGATGAGAGGGGTGAAGAAGACTATCCGTACGAAGGGAAACGTTGCTGAGAAAAAAGAAAGAAAGGAAAAAAAAGGAGAGACAGGAAATAAAGAATTCCCCGACTCAGCAGCATCATCGTCACCATCATCACTAAAAGCCGTCACCATCGTCGTGATGGATATCGTACAGACACACACACACAGAGAGAGAGAGAGAGAGAGAGAGAAAAGGGGTAAAGAGAATGGAAAAAAAGGGGATGTCACACGACTGTCATGTGTGCGTGTGCGTCTATGTGTGTGTGCTCGCATGCAGCAGCAGCAGCAGTAGCAGCAGCAGCTGTGCCGTCCGTCACGTCCTCTTCCATCTTCTCCAGATGCCGGCTGTCTATCTCTATGTATGTCCATCTCTGTGTGTCCATCATCTACGGATACACGTGTCTGTCTGTTTGCTCGCCTGTCCGCCTGCCTACCTACCTATCTGTATGTGTGTCTGTCTGTATGTGTGTCCGCCTGCCTGCTTGCAAGTCAGTTAGTACCTGTAATAATGATTGCGTCGTATTCGTACACACATGTATGTAGGTAGGTAGGTACCTATGTAAGTGTGTGACCGGCATTTACACGGATAGCATCTACATATGTATGTCTGTCTATAAGGGTCAAGACAAAAAGCATGAGATGGGTAAAAACGATCTATTCTGGAAGCTTAAGCGGAGGAGGAGGGGATGGGCCACGTGTGAGACTCACACTCTATTTCTCCTTTACCTACCTAGGTATGTAGAACGGTATCGCATCTCATCACCAAAAAGGTCATCATCATCCGTCACCTGTAAGACGAGCAAGAGAGAGAGAAAGAGAAAGAGACTATCTATCGTCTTCGGCAGAGACAGAGACTGTCTATCCAATGAGGAAGAAGCGGTTCCGTTTTAGTTGTGGCGCGGCCGTTGCCGTTGCCGATGCAAGCTGGTGTTTCAGGCGGCGGCGAGCAGGAGGAGAAGGGGGGGGGGGGCACAGGTTTCTAGCTTGGCCTAGCTAGGCTTGACTTAGCTTAGCTTATGTAGCTTAGCTTGGCTTGGCTAATGAGTGAGTGAGCTTAGCTTAGCCTAGCTTAGCTTAGTCTAGCTTATCTTAGCATATAAGCTGGGGCTCGTCTATTATTTATCCGAAAGCCCCCGTTATGAACATGATGATTCCTCGGGTTCGGGCATCGGATGGAACCAAAAAAAAAGAGGCATCATGAGACTGGCCGACGGGAAGCGGGTTTTCTCCTTCTCTTTTTTTTTCTCTCTTCCTTAAATGAGTAAAGAACAAAAATGTTATGCATACTCCGTACATGACAATACAGATCGAATAATATATTATATGCCGGCAGCCTCTTTTGTGCGGATACTCCCATCTGCGTCCAAGCGAGAGATCAGAGAATAAAAAACTTCAATGCAACTTACATTGGCTGTGAGAGAGAGAGAGAGAGAGGGCTGTGATAAGACCCCGTCGGCAGCCTATTGCGAGTGGCTGCCGTTCCTGCATATCCCGTGCATTGTGGCCGGACGGATGCCGCTCCGACCCTGCGCACTGTGCCGTACCTACCTCTCTGCCTGCCTGCCTGCCTGCCTGCCTGCCTCCTGCGGTCCTGCCTCTCCTTCTGCCTACCAAGCTACCAACGATCCCAACCTGGACCTGCCTCGGCACATACCCTACTATCTACCACCTGACTACCACCTACGGACGTACATAGAGTCCCTACCTGCCTCGTTACCTACCTCCTGCCTGCCTCCCGCCTAGTACCTACCTATGTAAGTATCTCTGGTCTGGTCCGATCTGTAGTACCCTCTAGTAAGCGCTCCTCATCAACCATCCTCCGTCTCTGTCCCTCCCTCCATCTCTCTCTCTCTCTCTCTCTCCACATCGTAGGTAGGTACGGCAGAGAAGAAAAAGCGAGCGGCTGAACATCATCCATCCGTCCGTCCGTTCGTCAACCCATGATACCCTTCAGCCTCTTCACATACACAGTGTGACGTCTCTCCTTCTCTTTCGCTTCCGCTTCCGCTTCCGCTTCCTCTTCCTCTTCCTCCCATCTATCCTCCCGTCTATCCTCCCGTCTATCCTCGTCCTATCCGTGCCAACTAATACTATCCTCCTCAATGCCACCTCCTCTCAATCTCTTGGGCTCTCGGGCCTCGAGCTCAGCCTCATGTCCTTCGCCTCTCCTCTAATTTCTTCCTCTTCGTCATTCTTTCTCTCCATATCTCCTTCTCTCACCCCTCCCTTCTCCTCCCCCCCCCCCCCCCCCCCCCCCCCCCCCCCCCCCCCCCCCCCCCCCCCCCCCCCCCCCCCCCCCCCCTCTTCCCCCCTCTCCATGCAATTGTACTCCCCCCTCCCCGTCTGTCCTCCCGGAATCTTTCCACCATCAGGGGGCCAACCCGTCTGTCTCTCTCACCCCCCCCAGCAAAAAGACGCGTCGCCAGCTTCTCCCCCCCCGTGTGTCTCAGACAGCCACGCTGCCGCTTCCAGGGCCTCCCCCCGTCCATCGACTCGTCGTTGTCGATCCTTACACTCCTACTGCACTATTTGGCCAGCTTCAGTCCCCGCCAGCTTCTCGTCCTTCTTCGTCCACAATCGTTGGTCTCACTTGATCCGATCCTTTCTTTTTTTTTTTGTTCTTCTTTCCTTCTTTGCTCCTCTCTCTCTCTCTCTCTGTCTCTCTCTCTGTCTCTGCTTTCCCTCCTTACACTGTCGACGAGGTTAGACAACCTTCATTTTTTTGGGTCTTCTCCCCTTCCTTTTGCCTTAGTCTTTTGCCGCATCGCATCGTCTTCAACTTCGACCCTTGATCCCCCAAGTCTCCCCCTTCGGGTAGCCTTTGCGGCCTCGCTCTCTCTTTCGTACTACCTCACCTCTCTGCCTTCACAGAAGCCTCGGCTACCAACAG
Organism: Ophiocordyceps camponoti-saundersi (nom. inval.); assembly: GCA_003339415.1. Taxonomy (NCBI): domain Eukaryota; kingdom Fungi; phylum Ascomycota; class Sordariomycetes; order Hypocreales; family Ophiocordycipitaceae; genus Ophiocordyceps; species Ophiocordyceps camponoti-saundersi. The sequence continues at coordinate 165,809 of PDHQ01000042.1, forward strand.
GTTGAAACCCGTCGACCAATTTTTCCTCTTCTCTTTTCTTTTTCTACTACTCTTCGTTAATACCCTCCCCCCCCCCCTGTTTCCACCGCCGAGCTGCCCCCTAAGCTGCAGACTCGCTCTAATATGGCCGCCTCCTCTCCCTCCCAACCGTATCAAAACTTTTCCACCAAGAGCTCTCAATCATCCCCTCCATTTGTCCATACTCGACCTGGCCACTCCATGCCCGGACGTGTCTCGAGCCCGGGCGTCAACCAGCCCTCGGAGAGTGACAACTCTTCATCTTACAAGTCCTTTCGCCCCTTGTGGAGGAGGCATATGAGGAGGGTATCGCGCTTGCCCCGGGACAGAGGCCATCACGTCACTTCGTCCGAGTCGTCCTCGCAGACTTTCATTACTGTTTGTCAACCTCCATCTTGGGAAGCCGCCCCTCAGGATGACTTGTCGTCATCATTCTCTTCCCGTTCGTCGACGGAGAGTAGCAGTGCCCCCTCGCAACATCGACCCGAGAGCATCCGTGCCTTTGGAAAAATTCTCTTCCATCGCCGCGCCAAATCGAAGCGAGACGGCCGCTCCCGTGCCTCGTCTGCCAGTTCCATCTACTCTGTCGACGCCTCTGCCTCCAACGATTTCTCCCTTCCCGCATTCTTCTCGAGACGGAAGCCTCTCCGTGATGAACCCGCCCTGAAAAAGGTCCACATCTCAGGCCCCTTCAACTTCCAGCACCTGGCCCACAAGGCCAGGGCCCATCACTCACCCGGCCCATGCCGCCGGCCCGCGCCCGCTCCGCCCTTTCAACTCTCCCCGGACATTGGGCCGCAGTTTGATCGCTTTCATCATGCTGGCGCTCACCGCCTGCCTTTGCTACCCCATAACACCGCTCCAAGCACAGCGCCCGCCGGCCTCAGACAGCTCTCGCCGCTGTCCTCACATCATCAGCCAGCCATGCCCGGTTTCGTTCATGGACGGACGCATCCCCTCGTCACCACCGTCTCCCCGAGCTCTCCGTCACCTGTTCCTTCACCGACTACCGAGAGGCCGCGGACGGGCGGCAGTTATGTGCGGATGCAGCCCATCTGCATGGTGAATCTCGAGCGAGAGCTTCCACCGCTGCCCGTCTTCCGTGGACGTCGCTCGATGTCTGAGGAGGAAGAGAAGGAGAAGCCGCCGGTTGTGGGACTTGGCTTGTATCGGCCGACTTGCCAAGCTCCGGAGTCGACGTGTACTGTGGCGTCCAAGGACGGTCGCCCATTGTCGAGACGGTCGAGCACCGCATCAGTTTGGCCTCGAGCGAGACAGTCGGTGGTCGGAGGTTGCTGGCATCGCGCGAGTGTAGCGTCGGAAACGCTCGGCCGCCCCGATGGTGCAGCGCCACGGACCATGGCCGCGGCCGCGACCGAGAACACAGAGGACGAGGACGCGACATCTCTCGGGGGAAGTTGGGAGGACGACATCGACTACTGCTACGAGCACGAAGCCGAAGCCGACTGCAACTTTCCCTGGGACCGGCCCTCGCTTGAAACTGCCCGAGAATCCAACGGGGAGACGGAGTTTGTTGACGGCCAAAACGCCCAGTCTCCGAGCCTATTCCTTTCGGAGAATGGCGACAGGCATCACAGTAATTTCGAGTCGGACGAACTAGCCGAAGCCTATCGCGGCTGGGAATTGCGCAAAGGGTGCGAGTTGCCGCGATCTAGCGCCTCTACCGTCACCGACTCGTCCTGCGGCTCCGACTCGACGGAGAAGCGTCACATGTCGACGGCGTCGTCGCGGACGACGCTCACTCGACGAACAGCCAGCAGCAGCACCTCGCTCGACAAGTTTTCCATGGACTCCCCCTGTGCGGCCGCCTCGGAGTCGGGAGCGGACCGTCTTGTCACCGCCGACGTCGTGCCGGACCTGGCGCCGTTGTTTGCCGACGGCAGAAGAGGAAACCACAAGAGTCACGCGAGCGAGTCTTTGCTCATGGACGAGCCAAAGGTCTTGACCGGTTTTAGCTCGTGGCCCCGACGACGGCGAGCTCGAACGGCAAACTCGAGCACACAGACGCCGCCGCTTGCCGAGCGATGCTACCCCTTGTTTCCTCGTGCCTACTCGAACAACAATTGCGCGAGTCCTTAATTTCACTCGCTCTTCCTTCTTCCCCCCTCCTTGTTGTCTGACTTGCTTCTTTGGCGAATGGTGTAGAGAATAAAAAGGTCGGCCGTTGCTATACCTCTTGTTAGGGCTCAAGGCACGGACGAATCAAGACCTTGCACGAATGACGTCGGTCCTTTTTCCTTGATGGTTTTCCTTTTCCTCTTTCTTTTTCTCCATCTCCACCCCCTGTATCCAGCTCTTCTTCATTGCCGTGCGGAGAAAGCAAGGGGATGAGACACGAGGGTTTGACCAGGTGTGTTGTGACGCGCAATGAGGTGCCCAACAACGACGGGCTATGAAGTAGAAATCGGGGGCCAACGGCAGACGCGTCGAGACGACGAGGAGGCAGTGTGACGAGTTCGTTGACGGTGGGTGGTGACACAAGTAGGGGTGGGTGGGTGAAGAGATTTTGTCGAAATGAAGGACGACGGTGACGGCTTCGGCAGGCAGCATCAGCGAGAGCGTATGGAGTAGGCCAATGGAGGGGAATTTGGTGTCTCGGATGCGTGTGAACGAATGCTGGGGGCAACTTGGTGTTTGTTGGTGGTGGTGATGGTTTAGTTGACGACGTCGACGTGATATCTCGACGGTAAAGATTGATTCCCCCGCGGCAAATCTGCGTGGCGTTGTGTCTCTATCAGTAGGTGCGTAATCTCTTTCCCTTTTCCAGCCATCGATGGTCAGATAGAATAAGCAAGTCGATAGGTAATGGATGTGACGAAAGTCGTGGTCAATTAACTGCTCATGCTGCTGCTGCTGCTGCTGCTGCTGCTGCTGCCGCTGCTGCTGTAGGTAAATTCCCTTTACCCCCCTTTTTTCTTTCTCCCACGCTACGCCCAACGCCGGCCTCGCGGTTTGGGGGTGGACGAGCTCTAATCGCCTCCCCTCCCTCCACGACCCCTTTTTTTAAAAGCAACGGCAATGGGGAAACGGAATCGAGAGAATAGAGGAGAGAGTGAATCCATGACGTAGATGGAAGGCGTCAATTGAAGGTCAAGAGGAATAGGAAAGATGGAAAACGAGAAAGGGAGAAGGAAAAAAAAAGAGAATCATGACTTGTTCGTCTTCTGCTTCTTCTTCTTCGGGGCCTTTTCCTCTTCCTCGTCTACGCCGCTCTCGTCCGAGCCTGTGCCGGAGCTCTCGTGGGCGCTGTCGAACTCCTCTGCCACGTCGCTGTCGCTGTCGGCCTGGAAGTCCTCGTCTACGGATTCGGAGTCTTCGTCTGCTGAGCCGCGATCGAGACGGGCGGATTGTTTGGAGGCGGGTCCTTTGTTTTTATCTTTTGGCGGTGCGTCGTCGTCTTCGTCTTCGTCTTCGTCGTCGTCGTCGTCGTCGTCTGCGGCTTCTGCGCGGAGAGCTGCGGCTAGCATGTTTGCGTCTTCGTCGATTTCGTTCTTGACTCTTAGGCCTTTTAGTTTGAAGAAGGTCTCTAGGGCTTTTAGGTCCTCGCGGTTGATGTTGCTGAATTGCTGGGGCGAGGCTACGCCCTTCATTGCGACTGTGATGTCGAAGGTTGAGAGGGTGGCGACGGCGCCTCCGACGCGGGAGAAGGTGACGGATTGGGTTTGTTCGTAGGCTATGTATGTTGCTGGTTTGGGCACGAACATGAAGGCTTTTTCGAGGCAGTAGAGGAAGCCTTCGCTGGCTTTGATGGAGCACTTGATGCCATATTGACTGCGGTGACTGTTTTTTTTTTTGTTTTGGTGAGTTGGAGTTTGTAAGAGTGTAAACGAAGGAAAAAAGAGTGAACAGGGTGGTTTAACGTACGTGATAAAGTCCTTGGCCGGCGAAGAAATCTTCTTGTTGCCCAGGCCGCGGAAGATCTTGGCGACAACGTGGTGAAGCGGTTCCTCGTAATGCGGCTGGAGCTTGTCCTTGTACTTGGTCTGAAGGTCGGCCTCGTCGAGGTTGAGATCAATGGTAACCTCCTCGTCCTTCTTGAACTGCATCACCACGAAGGGGTAGCGGGTTTGACCCTGGCGAAGGGGGGGATCGAGGCCGATGCAGAGCATGCAATGCATGTCGTCTGGCTTGGGGAGCACCATGAACTTTTTAACGGCATCATACTGAATCTTATAATCGTAGGTTTTACCGCGCAGGCGGAACGAGGCTTCGTACATGTCGATATCGAAGCGGCCACTTTTAGGGGAGGGGAAATGTTAGCAGCAGTAGAGGCACAGAGGGATGCGAGACAGGAGACGACGAACCGAGGCGTAAGATGGAGGACATCAAGGAAACTAGCAATGGTGTCTCCGGCCATCTCGCCAATCTCGGCCTTTTCGATGAGCGTCTCGTAGAAGAGGGTGGCAGCGTTGTGCTCCTCGGCGGCGTCGTCACTACCGGCGTCATCGCCTTCGGCTTCCTTCTTCGTCGCCGTGCCGGGGATGTAGAAGCGCATCTCGACGAGCTGATCCCCTCCGGCGCCGGCCTTCTTGCCCTTGCCACGAGCACCGCCCTGGCCAGCCGTCCCAGTGTCGTTGGCGTCCTGAGGCAGCGACATCTCGACAGCGACCTCGTTCCGGCCCGCAAGGTTCGTGTTTGCAATCTCCGAGTAGGGAAGCTCAAACGCAGGTTTATTCTGCACGCCGAAGACCAACTCGGCCTTCTGGAACTCGGCTTTTCCCCAGTTCCAGCCGCGCAGAGCATGCTCCTTGTTCTCCAGAGGAGTGCTGTACCAGTTCTTGAAGACTTTGGTGAGACGATCCAGGTCGGCGTGCTGGAATCCGTCGAGCTGGATGATGCCCGAATTGCGCTGCAGGATGCGAACCTCGTAGCCCTTCGCCGCACGGCTCCATTGCGCGCCGCCGATTTTGTCCCGGTCGAGAGTGAAGGTTTCGCCTCCGCCGGCGGGTTTCCATCCGAAGCCGGTCTCTGCGAACCTGCACTTGCCGCTCTCCTTGGAGAGGTCAAGGTAGATGCCGTCGAAGCTCTCGCTACGGGTGAGTGAGTTAGTAAGAGGGCGTGCGAGGAGAAAGGGAAAGGAGGGTGAGGAGAGAATACTCACATGGCTGTCATTTTCTCGAGGGTTTCTTCGCCTTTCTATCTCTCTGCTTTACGAATGGTAAGAGAGGCTCTGGCTTTCTTTCTCTCTTCCCTGTTGAACAGATGAGGCTGGGCGGGGATGGATTTTTCTTTGTTGGCTTACATAATAACCAGCTACCGCGTCTCTACGACAGCCGCGCAACGCGTAAAGATCATACTGGACCACTGGTGGAAGATAAAGGGCACGTGCCTGCTATCTTACAGACTCTGAGACTACAGTGCCCAAATGCCAATGCAGCTAATTAAGAACCTTCCGGCAAAGGAAGGCGGAGAGTTTTCTGTCGCGGGTCGCCACTGCCCGAACGGGTTAAGTCGGGACCTGCACGCGGGCAGCGGGGGAGGCGCAGGATCAAAGTACCTCGTGCACGTCTCTGCGCGCGGATTGGTACATGCAGGCTAAAAGACCATCCGTCACCGGCCGAGGCTACTTCTCCTCTTCCTACTTGTCTTCCTCCTCCTTCTCCTCTTCCACCTCTTTTCCTCGTCTTCATCTTCCTGTTTCCTCTTCCTCCTTATCCTCCTTCTTATCCAGTTTCATTCGTCACTCTTCCCCTCTCTCTCATACTTGATTCATATATGCTCTCCCCTTCTCCGTCCATCGGAGCTGCGCCACTCCTCAACAAGCGGTAGCCCACCATGTCATCCGTTTCCTCTGCTGGCAGAGTCATCGCCACCACCCTCCTCTCTCTACTGGCCTCTGCGCCACACCTGGCCTCAGCCGACGACAACCGCTTCCTTCCGCTCAATGAGCACGCCTTCCTTCCCCCCGGACCACCGGCGGGCTTCTCGCCGTATCCGGAGCCTCCCGCACCCGCGGAGCATTCCTTTACTCTGCGGCACATCTACCATCACGGCGTCGCCCGTTATCCCGAGCTTCATCGGAAGCGCGATGTCACCCGACGTGACGAGGATGATCCGTCTCGCATCTTTCTCGCCGCCGCTGATGGATTTCCCGAGCACGACCTGCATCGCCTGACAGCCAAGAGCAGCGCTCGGACGATCCAGCGCATGGCTGACCGCCGACCCTCGGTCGTCGATCCCATCGTCGCCCAATCGAGGCAAAATGGCTTCGCTGCCGTTCTCGACGCCTCCGCCTGGGTAATGGATCAGGTGTCGTCTCCGGACGTGACAGACAAGAATACGGTGCTGAGCTTGGCCTACATGGCGGCCGACGCCTATGTTGAAGACGACGAAGAGCCCCGCTGGGATGACGTCGGAGCACCCTTTAACCGGAGCGCCGACTTTGGCTGGCACAGCGACGGTCTGCGCGGTCATGTCTGGGCCGACGATTCCAATACGACTGTCGTCATCGGTCTCAAGGGCACCACGCCTGCCGTCTTCGATGGCGACGGCACCACGTCCAAGGACAAGGTCAACGACAACCTGTTCTTCAGTTGCTGCTGCGCCCAGCAGGGCCAGTGGACCTGGCATCAGGTCTGCGACTGCGCCACCGGCACTTATACGTGCAACAACACGTGCGTCGTCGAGGCTCTGCGCGAGGAGAACAAGTACTACGCTGCCGCCCGCGAGCTCTATTCCAACGTGACGGAATTGTACCCGGCTGCCACCGTCTGGCTGACGGGCCACTCGCTCGGCGGCGCCGTCACCTCCTTCCTCGGCCTGACGTACGGCTTACCCGTCGTTACCTTTGAGGCTGTCCCGGAGGCGCTGGCGGCATCTCGCCTCGGCCTACCCGTCCCGCCAGGTGCCGATCCCAGCATGCCGCAAACGCGGCAGAATACGGGCGCTTCTCACTTCGGCCACACGGCTGACCCCGTCTTCGTTGGCTCGTGCAACGGCGCGACGGCCTCGTGTTCCTTTGCCGGCTACGCCATGGAGACGGCCTGCCACACTGGTCGAGAATGCGTGTGGGACGTGGTGGCCGACAAAGGCTGGCGGGTGGGAATCGGGACGCATAAGATTCGTTCGGTGATCCAAGACGTCATTCTCGAATACGACAATGTACCGGAGTGCAAGTTTGTGCCCGATTGTCGCGACTGTGGCCAATGGAAAATGTACGAGAGCAACGGGACGCGGACGGCGACGAGCACGGTTCCGTCGACGTCGACGATGACCCGGACTCGGACGTCGACGTGCGAGACGCCCGGATGGTTCGGTTGTCTGGACGAGTCGACGACGGGCACCCAGACGAGCACGACGACAAGCACGTCATCGTCGTCGACGTCGACGTGTAAGACGCCTGGTTGGTTCTGGTGCAAGGACAAGACGACGTCGACGAGTGACGCGACGACGACGACACAGCCCGTCACGTCCACGTCCACGTCAACGTCCACGTCAACGTGCGAGACGCCTGGTTGGTTCGGGTGCAAGGACGAGACGACGACGACGGAGACGGAGACATCCGGGTCGTCGGCATCGACGTCGTCGTCGTCGATGGCCACGACGACGACATGCAAGACGCCAGGAAAGGTTTGGGGCTGCTGGGACGAAACGTCGACGCCTACGGAAGCAGTGCCGGGCACGATGGCTTCACTGCGTCCGCCGCCGGTGACAGCGACGGCGTCAGCCGAAAGGGATTTCTTGCCGGACGAGATCTAGTCGCCTGGCTATTCAAGCGAGCGTTGTTTCTCTTGTTCGATTTATGTGACTGAGCACGAGGCGTCTGCGGATTGGGCGTTGGTTTGTCCTCCAGGTTGTATATATGTATGTGAAGCCAGGTAGATTGGGGCACGGACGGGGCGCATCTGTCAATCGTTGAGTAGCATTGAATTGTATACGGAAGCATTTATATCATAAGCGTCATTGCACTTGAGCAGTTATGAAATACACGCACATACTTTATATGTGGCAGAGGATTGTTTGAGGTTCTATCCAAGTCGCGGACCATCGGCTGGCCGTTTTCCCAGGTGTGCTCCGTATGGGGAGTTGGTTATCATGGCGATAAGTTATATTATGTAAGCCCGACCGCCACTGTGTCGCCTCTCTGTTGGATCCCTATTAGCCTATTAGGTGCGCTATGCTGCAGCATGATTAGTGAATGAACACCGCCTAATTAAGTTGGACAACGCATCTCTTCACCTCATCAACCTGTTCAGTAAGGCAACAAACACACAGGCTGCCGCCGATGGACGCAGGGTCCAAGGCTGTACCGCAGCCGCCGTCAGATAGCGACAACGACAGCGACAGCTCCCAAGATGATGCGCCGCCCACAGAATGGCTCGCGACGACACGTCAGCGGCGCTCCACGGCAGGCAACCGCATCAAATCGATGCTCGCCAGCCAAGAGCCGGACTCGGACCTAGAGCTACTCTTCGCCGAGGATGAAGAAGACGAAGGCTTCTCGGCTGAGGGTGGCGGAGAAGAGGCCGCTTCCGACGTGCAGATGGACACTTCCTCGGGCGACTCGGACGACGACTCTGACGACTCTGGCGAAGACGAAGATCAAGGCGAGAAGGAGCTCCAACGTCAATCTAAAGCTAGTCAGCGAAAGAGGTTGGCACATACGGCTATACCGGCCAAGTTTCGCAAGCGAGTTCGCATAGATGATAGTTCGAAGACGACGAAGACGACGACGCAGCAACGACCCAAGAAGAAGGCGAAAGTCGAACGAGGCTCGTGGCTCCCTTCAGCGGCGGATGCGCCGACACGAGCCTCATCCCGCCAGACGACGCGGCTGTCCAAAGAGCAACTCCACCAACAGATGGAAGAGCGCGAAGCGAGGAGACTACGGCAGCTAGAGCTGATGCAGAGCAAGGCGGCGAAACTACAAGCCACCAAGAAGGCCCCCATGACGCAGGCGCAACGTCTGGCCGAGGCGGCCGTGGTGGAGAAGGCGAACAGCAAGAGCCTCAACCGGTGGGAGGAGGCGGAGAAGTTGAGGGAGGATGATCGTCGGGCTAAGCTCGCGGCGCTCAACAACAGGACGCTGCGAGGGCCTGTCATTACCTTTTGGGGTGGTGTCAGGCAGTGGAAGGATCAGGTTCGTGGGGCCGTCGTTGAGGCTGGCAAGCCGAAGAAGAGGAAGAAGAAGCAGCAGGAGCAGGAGCAGGAGCCTGGACAGGAGACGAGAACGGGGGATGGGACGACGGCGCAGACGATGACGGCGACGGCGACGAACACGGCGACGAACACGGCGGCGGCGGCGGCGGCGACGACGACGACGACGACGACGACGACGACGGCTTTGGCGCCGCCGAAGACTATGCTTGCGCCGCCGCCGACGATGCTGGCACCACCTCCGACGATGATGACACCACCAAAGTCGATGCTGGCACCACCGAAATCGCTGCTGGCACCCCCGACGACGATGATGATGGCGCCGCCGGCGACGACACTGACGCCACCGACGTCGCTGGCACCTCCAAAGTCATTGCTGGCGGTACCGGCATCGATGATGACCGCGCCGACGGCGCCTGCCTCGGAGATGCCGCCGCCGCCGCGACCTATTAGCGCCCTAGCCGCCCCCGTCATCGGGCCACCTCCGCCGTCGGCTCCGACTGCGCAGCAACAGATGAGTTCCGCGCCACCTCGCGGGTTGCTGGCGCCGCCCAACACGTTATGGTCTCACGTTGGTCTGGCTGCGCCTGCGCCTGCGCCGCCGCCGAAGACGACGACGACGACGACGACGACGACGACGACGACGACATCGACGACACTCTCCGCGGCCGAAGAGGAGAACCCTCCGTCGCCGCCGCCGCCACCGCCACAGACGTCAGCCCGTAACGCCATCATCTACCAAAACCTCGACCGCAACGCCATCCGCGACAAGACGATACAGACGCAGATTCTGTTTGGAAGAAAGATGACGAGGCTACCCAGTTCGTTTTTTCCCCCTCTCTCTGCCTCCCTCGCTCTCATTGTCTGTCCCTCTACACATCTCACCAGCCAACAAAAAAAAAAGACTCCCTTTCACTAACGAAAACTCCCCTCGGCGTGAAAAAGAACCGCCACAAAACACCCCCTGCGCAATAACCAACCTCCCCGCCCGCTACCGCGACCCGCAAACGGGACTGCCGTACCGCAACGCCCTCGCCTACCGGCTTATCCAGCGGCTTCGCGGCGGGGACTACCGCTGGAGCGCCCTCCTCGGTGCCTGGGCTGGGTCTTCGGATGAGAGGCCCGCTGCTGGTGTGCCGTCGCGCTTTCGTTTGTGACGTCTTTTTTTTGAGGAAGGGGAGGGGAGAGGGAGGGATGTGAGGGTGAGGGTGAAGGTGAAGGTGAGGGTGAAGTTGGGAAGGAGTTTTCGTATCGTGTATCCGTATATATGTATAAACTTGATGTGCCAACCTCCCTCTTGGCAACTTTATTCATTCATGCATTCGCACTCACACACCCTTCCTTAACCTGCATACATATGCATGTATGTATGTATGTACATTTATACATAACTCCGTACATATGCACATATTTTCAAAAGCATAGGTAGAAATGGATACAGCTTATAACGTATGCACATGAGATGCACATACGTAGATGCACATACATAGGTACACACCTAGGTAGATGCAAGATGCACATGATCCCCGCTCAGCCACCTACAGTACGCCTCACCGGCAATTGAGGACAACAGAGCCGCACGAGGAGAGCACGTATCCGTACATGCAATGCGTCGCTATACATACACATACCTACCTCCCTGCTCCTAGCTCTATATAGTCTTGTCTTCAAAGAAGCGTAAGACAATATCCGGCCCAGTAACCTCAATAACCGCACTGAAGTAAACCATCACCAGCCTACTCCCTATACGCGAACATGTAGGTTACAAGTATAACTAATCGCTTCTCATCATGCACTTGATTATAGTCATATGCACAAATACACACATACACACATACCTACATACTACTACATAGGCATATATGCATGTATATGCGTATAAACTATCCGTAGTAAATATATCTCAACACACGTCCGTACTTACATACACATGTATACGGATAGATAGGTAGATATGTATATTCAGTTAGGAAGATGCGGGTATAAAGACACAAGACTATCCGTACATAGGTGAAAACAACATCAGCATCACATTGGCCCTGCATCGCAATCTCCTTCACCTACATATATACATACATACATACACAGGTCGTACTGCAACACAAAGGCACCCCCAATCTCCTAGCCTCGCCGACGCATGGACAGTATGTATGTATATGTAAAATCGTCACATATATGATATAACATACTTTGGCCCTTGGCAGGGCAAAAGGGTCCCTTCGTCGACGACCATATGTATGTACGCATAGTGGGCCAGGCGCAGCCGTTTCCGGCTGTTCACCAGCATCAAGCATCACAAACACAAGCCTCGGACCAGGTGCTTTCATCTCTCCAGCCTCGTCTTTTGTATCGTGGTCCACATCCCCACGTCCTTCGTATCTACCAAGGTATATCTAGCCGAAAATGCGCCCAGCCACCGCGTCCACAAGGTGGCACGACCATAAGCTTTGTCCCCATCAAGTGCCAGATCAGGGGAAAGAATGCGCACAATATGTGAGGGTATGAAGTATGTACATATGTATGTATGTATGAATAGAAGAGGAAAAGAAAAAAGGGGTGGGACAAGAGGGAGAGGGGTATCAAGGTTTATATGTATGCAGCAGCACCGGCAGCCAACCTGACGACGACGACGACGACGACGACGACGACAGGGCCGAGGGACCATTACCAAAGAAATATGTAAAAAGAAAGAAAAAGAAAATGCTTCAACAAGAAAAAGTGGAACAAAAAGAAAAGATGAAGAAAAATAGACCGTTGAAGATGGGGAAAAAAAGGGGGGGAGAGCAGCGCCGTTGCAGGCCAACGGCGGCAAGACGGATGAACCAAAAAAAAAAAGAATAAAACACAATAAACGGCCTCACTTGCTGCCAATGACGTCGACCATCCAACCCAACTCGCTCACCAGCTCGTCCAGACCCGAGTCGGTTCGGGCTAGCAGACGTGGGGACCGTAGGCTAGTGGCGCCCTTGGCATCGTCGGCCTGTCGCGGCAGGCTGTAAACCTTAAAGGCCCGCTCGGCCGACGACGACAGACTCGGCAGGGGCGCATGGGAGAAGTTGTCGCCGTCGTTGCTCGAGAGCACCTCGTCCTCGTCGTACGAGTCGTAAAAGGATGGAGGGTCGTCTTCGACCGATGTCAGGACGGACCAGCGCGTCTGCCGCGGGCTCGCCTCCGTCCTGTTCAGGGACCCGCTTGGCGGAGGGGCTGCCATGAGCCTGGTCTTGGCCATGACGTCCGACGATCCATAGGTTCGGATGGGAAGCAGAGACCCGGAGGTGACACTCGAATTGTTCTCCGTCAGCGTCAACGAGGCAAAGCTGTCGTCGGCGGCCTCCTCGGCGATGTCCTCGGGTATCGCCATCGGTCGAGTCACCGAGTCATAGCTATCTTCGGCGGCAAGGAAGCGACGCATGGACTCGTGTCGCGAGACGTCTCCTACAGCGATCAGACCCGTCGGCGAGGGCGGTGTTGACAGGTCGAAGACGTCATCCGATGAACGGCAGGACGACTTGCGGCTGAAGAAGCGCTTCCATGACGGAGGCGGGCCGGGCAGAAGGGCGCGAGGGATGCCCGGGGCTGAGAGTAGTCGACGGGCCGCGGCAGTTTCGGCGGCCACGGAGGCAGCTGGCGGACATGGTGTTGCGAACTTGGCTTCTGGATCCATAGTTTTGAAGCGTTCGGCATGCAAAGAATTGAGAGAGGCGCTGCGGTGGCGTTCGGGGCGCTCGACGGGGACGCTCAGCGTATTTACCGTCTGGCCGGGAAGATAAGGGCAGGCTGTAGTTGTGGGCTCGGCAGGATCGTAGGTCTCGATAGAGCCGTCCACTTCGTACTGAGGCGAAGCGTCAGTGACATGGAAAAACAGACGAGCCACGTCGGGAGGCTCACGTAGTAATAGTAAGTGGCGCCCATCTTGAGGCCGCCGTCTCGGCGCGGGACAGCGGCATTGTCGTCGCATATGATGTCTTTAAAAGAATGACAACCCCTCCACTGGCCCCGGCCTCGGCGGACATCGGGCTTCATGGGATAGCAGGCGGAAAAGCCATCCCAGGAGCCTATGAGGTTGACAGTTTGTACCGAGACATCTGTCTGGCTGTGGGAGAGTCAGTTGAAGGGTTTTAAGGGTTTTTGAAGAGGTATGAGCATGACATTATTGCAATGACAAGAAGTAAGACGAAGTTGAGGGGGATAGAGGAGTGAGACACGAGTCGTTGTTTCGACAGGTAAGGTTTTTGTCTTTCTCGAGACTGTTTTGTTTTCCCTTCTTGTCTGGGAGGGTATGAAAGAAATGGATGACTGACAGGAGGAAGGTGATGAGAGTAGTGTTAGGATCCATGGTGAAGTGCCAGTGATAACGGAGCGAGCCGCCAGCCTGCTGGGGCAGGGCTGGCTTTGGAATGGAGTATGACGATGTCGAAGGATCATAGGGGAGCGAAGGGACGCCTCATTTCCGAGAGTTCGAAGGATGACGAGGGTCGAATTGTTGCGATCTTCGGCCTTTTTCCTGCACCTGAAGGGTTGTAAAAAAAACAGGGTGATAAAAAATCAGAGACACAATGGGAAGATGATGAGAAGGGGACGAGAAGGGGAGAGGAAGAGGGTGTTTAAAGAAAGAGAAGAGACAGGGGGGGGGGGGTTTCCGGGGGTGGGAGGGGCGGTAGACGAAGCGGGATGAAGCTTGTTTGCGTGGGACCGGTTAAAGCCTGTTTGAGGAAAGCGGAGAGCCGGGGCTCGGAGGGGGCGCAAGGGAAGAAGGGGGGGGGGGGGGCTGATTATGAGATGTGAGAAAGCTTCTAAGTGGTTGATGTGAAGCTGACGATGTTCGGGATATAGTAGTGATGGGGGTTTATCTGATGGAGGAGAGGCGAGAGGGAGGGGGGAGAAGAGAGAAGAGCGAAAGACGGGGGTCACGATGGTAAAGGACGGGGAGGGACAGACTGTGAGAGGCAAGGGAAAGTGCAGCGTGCCATGGTCCCTGCCTAGGTAGGTGGGAGTGTCGTCGGTCTGCCCTCGCCGAATCGACAATCGGGTACCTACCGAGGGCGCGCCAGCGGCAGGTGGTAGCAAGTATCCGTACCTACCTAACCGTCGAAGCAAATCGATTAATCAATCAATTTATTGATTTATGTCATTTTATTTTTTTTTATTTCCTTTTTTATCTCGTTTTTTTTTTCTTGTTCTGTTATCACTTTTACCTGCCTACCTCTTTCCCTTCTCGTCCCACCGGCACACGTAGCGTACCTACCTTGTACCTACACACACAAGCTCCAACGGCGTCTGCGGCGGCGGCGGCGGACAAAAGTCACTAATTGCGGTACCTGCGCTCCGCTCCGCCCCATCCTATTCCTCCTCCATGCAGCGGGATTCGCGGCTCAGACCAACGGAAAGCATGGGAAGGCTAAAAAAAAAACATAGTGAAAGAGAAGAGACATGGAGAGACATAACAAAAAAAAACCGTTACGCTCGATCGTCGCAAGAGACACGAATCCAAGAAAAGGATAAAGAAAAAACAAAACGCTAAGGAGGAGAGGAAAAAAAAATCTACAGCGCCGAAGCTAGTTCCGCGCTTCAGTTGGCGGCTGGTAGGTGGGAACTAAAACATGCCTTGATAGGCTCTAGTAGACTTGATTCCTCTTTACGGAGTAGATCACAAGGTACTAGACAGACGATGATAGGTCGTGGATAAAAGCCAGGTTCATCTCCAATCAGAACCTCCTGTGCAGCCCCAGCTGTAAACATGTAAGTCAGTAAGCCACCCGATTCATCCACATCACCGCCCCATCTGCCACGGCAAGTATGAGAAAAAAAAAACACGAAGCTGCGCGTGCGACGTGCGCCCGAGCGAGACAACGGGGTAATTAAAATCTCCCGTATGTACCGTATTGTATTGTATGGCATCCCGTACATGAAGCAAGTCAGAACACATACATACATACATAGTAGGGTGGTATTCTTCCGCAGGGGAAAAAGAGACGGAAGAGAAGGAAGAAAAAGAAGCAAAGAAACGCAACGCTGTGGCTGCTGCCGTTGGGCTTGTGCGGGCGGATTACATGGTTAGCTGAGTGGGTGAGTTCGTAGCCCACACGCACGCATGCATACACACACACGCACACAGCCAGCTCCGCCTGCTTCTTGGCCGCCGTCGATCTCCAGAGCAGCGGCGGCCGGGGGTGGTGGGGGGGAGGGGGGGGGAGGAGACCAAGGGGCCAGGTCCAGGGGGGGTGCGTGTCTGTGTGGACTGTGGACTGTGAAGTGGCCCAGTAGGTGGGTAGGCAGTTTAGGTAGTGTGCGGTGAGAGTGTTTGGGCGGATGCGGGTCACGTAGCTACCTACCTAGGTATAATCAGCCGCACAAAAAAGAGTCCAATCGAAATCTCGCTCTCTACGGACGCATGTATGGATATACCTACATATGGATGCATCATATCATCATCATACAGAACTCCTCTGTACGGATACAGATCAAGGCATTCTCGCAAGGGTGCCATGTCCCGTCCCGGCTCAGTGTCCAGGGTAGCCACCATCCCACCCCCGTCTAACCTCCTCCTCTCCTATCCTGTACCACCGCGATGCCACACCACGAGAGCGAGATTGCACACACAATCAAATGCCACCAACATGCATGTTGCGCCATCAACCGACGCCATCAACCAAACCCGGCTTCCGGGTTGTGTGTCGTGCGCGTTGCACCTCGCCTCTCTTCCTTGCATCACCTCTCCCGCATCCTCCTCAGCTATCTCAACCCCCCCTGCCGTGCCACTTACCGTGAGACGGCCGGATACGAAGCCATACAGTCAATACTCATCCATTGTATTTAAGAGTATATGATTATTACCACCACTGTCCTCGTGTCCGTGTCTCTCCTGTTTCTCACTCTCCGTCTCCCTCTTTCACTTCTCACTCTTGCCTCTCCCCCTTCGTATCGTTACCCCTAAAATCCGCGCCACGCCGTCCGCCGTGGCATTTCTCTCATGAAGCCTCTTAAACCCGTTGCCCCCCCCGCCCGACTCCCGGAAACAGAAAAAGAGTTAAAAGTGAACCCTGAATCACGATCAAGGTCGTCCCGGACGACACGATCGAATAATCTAACAGTTGGAAGAGCCCCTTTCGCCACAGGTTTTTTTTAAAAGGAAAAAACATTAGCTTGACAAAGGGGAGGAGGAAAAAGACGTAAGAGAGAAAGAAAAAAAAAACAGGAGACAAAACATACACACAGCAAGAACCAATCTACTTGGTCTCCTCTGTGCGCTTCTTGTCAGCCAGCCGGTCTACCCGCCAACCCTTGTACTTGGTGTTGAGCAGCGAGTCCCAAAAGGTGAAGAATGGTTGTGAAAAGTTGGTCTTGATACCCCACGTTTGGTGGTGAATGTCGTGGTAGGCCGCGTTGTTGCTCGTCATCAGCTGCAGAGGATCCCACGGGAAAGAGTAGCCGCAGTGGTCGTCGACCGTCTTGAGCGTCGAAAAGGCGAAGAAGCACGTGCCCTGACGCAATGTCATGCCCGTGAGCTTAAAGGCGATGCCGGCCCCGAGCGTGTCGAGCAAGAAGCCCTCGAACGGGTGATTATATAGTGCGCCGTATGCGTACGGCACATACAGCCGGTGATGCCGCGAGTGGAACGTGGCTGAGACGGGCATATCCAGTCAGCTGCGACCGCTCCCCGGGGCCAACTCATGCGTAGCCGGGAACAAGGACTCACTGTACAACCATCGGTTCATGTGCATGAGGCGGTGGAGAAAGTATTGCCATGTGTCGAGGATGAAGACGGCAGCGAAAAACTGCAGTGCCGGCACGACGACGTAGTAGATGGCGCTGGCGGCCGAGAGCTCCCAGGGGGCAAAGGCGGGTACGCCGACGTGCGGGGCGGCGAGAGTCGGAGCTTGGCCGCCGGCGAGGGCGCGGGCCAGAACCGGATGCGACGCCGACATGCTCTTCGAGATGGCCGCCGCGTTGAGGCCGAGCAGCCGCAGCAGGGCGGGGAGGGCACGCTGTGCGAGACGAAGTCGGGTGGCCCATACAGCCACGTCGTACTCGGCCTTGCCACGCATCTCGGCCGGCTCCGTCAAGGCGAGAGCAGCACCGGTGGCGACCTGAATGACCTGCTGGACGATGACGTCCCGCGCAACCTCGAAGCGACCCGCATGATTGCGCCGCACAATCTCTTCGGGCGTGTGAAGCCGGTATTGGGGGAAAAGGTCGAGGACGTCAATGACGTGAAAGAACAAGGACGCGACCCAGTAAACGACGACGGGAAGGACTAGCGACAGCCAGAAATCCGAGATGCTTTCGAAGACGTCGCCCGTAGGCTCGAGGCTGTATGACGGCAGCGGCGGCAGCGGCGCGCCATAGAGGCTCTGGTTCGGGGAGGCGGCCATGACGGGAGACGAGTGATTTTTCACCACCATGGCGCCCGTCTCCCCCCTTCGGCCGACTTCTGGGGTATTATTTTCGTGGGAAAGTTTAAGACGCGCCAGGTCCCAATCGATGATGGCGCGCGTCGCCGTGACGTATTCGGACAGCAGAAGTCTGAACCCTAAAAGAAAACAAGACGAAGCCAAGGCAGAAGAATAGGTAGACAAAGTCGAGGCGAAATCCAATAGAGTTGAGGAGCCTTCAGGGATCGATTTTCGCACACCTCGGACGGATGAAGGCGGAGTGAGGGAGGGGGGGGGGGGAAACCTGGGAAGGCAAATGCGGAGAGAGGCGTTGCGGTCGATTGGAAGCGATCAGCGGTGAATTAATCAGCGGAAAGGACAGAGTCGAATAGATGAGGCGAATAAATCAAAGGCGACTAAAAACGGTAAAGAAAGAAGAAGAAGAAGCAGTAGGAGAGAAGGGGAAGAAGAGCAACTGTTTAAGGGGGGGGGGGCACGAGCAGGCGGGTATTTCAGGGGAGAGGAGGATAGCGATGTGGCGTGGCGGCGGGAGTATCGGACTCAGACTCACGGCCATTTGATAATCCATCGACTCCGTAGCTAAGCGGCCACAGTCTAGACACAGTATAACGGCTAAGCCTCGCATCGGCACCATTGATCCGATCGCCTCCTTGTAATTTTCTTTTTTTCTTTCTTACCTTTATTATGCAGTATCTTTCCTCTGATTTCCCTAAACCCTAAATTCTCCTTACGCATGGTTTCTACTGTCCCGTATTGACTTTTTTCTTTGCGTTCTTTCTTTTATCAATCAAATCGATCAAAGCAAATCTCGGTTGTTGCATCTTCCGGTCCTGACGATATCACGCCACGCCACTGGCGTCGCTTTGCTGATTCAGCAGGAATTTCTCACACTATCCGTACCCGAATACGAATACTGACAGTGACAAGGGACTTGAGAGTTGGACTTGGCATGACTCGACCACGTGATATGCAATAGAGTACCTAGGTAGCCGCACATCAATGCCAAGGCAATTTGCAGAGAAGCAGAAGAAAATTGCACACCCCCACGCACACAAGCGCACACACACAACCCCTCATCCAATCCCCCTCCATCTGCACCCTGCACCACGTCTTTCTCTCCCTCTTCTCTCCTCTCGTCCACCTATCTCTCTCCCCTCTCCCCTCACGCGCTTCTACCCGGTCTCTCACTCACTTCATCACCGAGACTCGCGCGCTTCTTCCCTCTTTAATCTCTCCTCATCCTTATCCGCGAACCCCTGAATCTCGCCCTCACACCACACCGTCGCAAAAGTCGTCATCATGATTATCTTCAAGGTTTGTCGATCCCTGTCACTCGACCTCTCGCATATACCTCGTTAACACGGTAGAAAAAAAACACATAGGACCTCCTCACCGATGACGAGATCATCTCCGACTCGTACGACCTCAAGGAGATCGATGGTATCGTCTATGAGGCCGACTGCGCCATGATCACGGAGGAGGCCGTCAACGTCGGTGCGTCTACTTGCGCAAATCACCTCGCTCGACTTCTTCGCTGACCCTCTGCACGTGCTCCAGATACTGGCGCCAATGCTTCTGCCGAGGGCGGCGACGAGGAAGGTGTCGAGGACCAGGCTGTCAAGGTCAACAACATCGTTCACTCTTTTCGCCTTCAGAGTACCTCGTTCGATAAGAAGGGCTATCTCGCATACCTCAAGGGTGCGCGCTCTCCGTCCAGCTGTCGCTTCGCCGAGCCCGTTCTAACCCATCTCCCTCTACAGGCTACATGAAGGCCGTCAAGACCGCCCTCCAAGAGAAGAATGCCCCGGCCGACACCATCACCGCCTTCGAAAAGGGCGCCCAATCCTATGTCAAGGAGAAGCTGCTGCCCAACTTCAAGGACTTTGAGTTTTACACGGGCGAATCCATGAACCCCGACGGACTGTACGTATAGTTACCCAACCACGTCCTCTGCAGCGTCGTGATTGGCCGCTAACCAAACGAAACGCCAGTGTCGTTCTCCTCAACTATCGTGAGGATGGCGTGACGCCCTATGTCATTGTATGGAAGCACGGCCTCAAGGAGATGAAGGTGTAGACGTCACATGCTCTCGTGGCCTCTTTGCAGGTCTGCGTCATGAATTGTAGAAGATGGCAAAAAAACAAAAAAAAAAGCTGCTGCAACGGCTCGAGCAGATAGTTTTTTCCCCACGAGCACCCCACGCCTTGCGCCAGGCACATGTCGCGTCTGGGTAGGGCGAGCATGAGATGATGATTGAAAATACAAGCAAAAGCGAGAGTCGCGACCTCTATTTCGTGTCTGTGTCCAATTCGTAGCGTGGAGACAAGAGGGAGAATTTCTCACGAGGTCAGAATTTTGGTCGTGTCGAAGACGGTATCGGCGGCGCATCACCACCATCGCCGCCGCCGCCACCTTGGCCGCCAGAGTCAGAAGCGCCGAAGCTACCTAGACTCGGCTTCTTCTTGGGCGGAGGCGGAGGCGGCTTCTTGCTTGCAGCCGCAGCAGAGGAGTCGGCCGACGACTGATGCTTGTCGACAAAGGCACCCAACTTGTTGGTGACGCCGTACTTTTGGTTCAGGCCGCTTGCGCGCTCCCATCCAGCCTTGACCTGTTCGCCGTGGCGCTGACGAAAGTTGTTGGCCGTGCTGGCTGCGGAGCGGGCGTCGGCCATGTTGACGGAGGAAGGGTCCTTGTGAAAGGAGGCAGCCGTCTTGAGAGCGGCCTGTTTCTGGGCCCACGTCGTCCCCTCGGACGCGGCGGGAGTGGACGACGATGACGGCGACGGCGACGATGCGGCGGGCTGCGAGCCGGAAGCCGATCCGATGCCAAGACCGGGGACGGATATGCCGGCGGCGCCGAGACGGCTGGTAGCGCCCTGGTTCAGACAGCCTTGGAGGTATCCCGGGTTCGATCCCCCCTCGGCGCCGCCGGACGTCGATTTCCTCGGCGGCAGACGCGGAGGCGGAGCAGGCGGGTTCGAAACGGCGGAGTACGGGGGCGGAGGCGGAGGCGAGCCGTCATCCCGAGCAGTCGCGGACGAAGACGAGGCGAACGATTGGTTCCGAGCGGCGCGCGGGTCGTACAGCGTTGACGGGGCGGGCTGGACCCTTCGCGGGGGGGGAGGCGAGCGTATTGCTGGCGATGATGGCGCTGCGGCGGCGCGGCGCGGAGGAGGGGCGAAGGTTGATGGGTCGGTGAGGTCGGATAGTGGGCGGGAGGCGTGTTGTTGGCGGTTTGAGGGGGGTGGTTCTTTGCCTCTGACGAGGTTTGTCTGGTTGGGTTTGGTGAGATGGGTGATTTTTAAGGGGTGTTGGTTTGGGGGAAGACGTACGACTTGGCCTTTGAGGGTGGTGCCGTCCTTTTCGGGGTGCCAGCCTTTTTTAACGATGTCTTTGAATTCGTTCATCTTTGCGGGTGATGGCAGTGATGGCAGTGATGGCAGTGATGGTGGTGATGATGGTGATGATGTCAGATGATGGCTTCAGAGAGAGAGAGAGAGAGAGAAAGAGAGAGAGAAGGAAGACGAGAGTCCACAGCACATTCGCCGCCTCTGTCAATGTCGACGAGGGGACGAGCAGCGATGGTGAAAATGACGCGATGGTCGAGAGTGACGAAGAGAGAGACCCTTGAGACGGTGCTTGTGCTTGGTGTTGAAACGTGGAGTCAGTTAGCCGCGGGCGGGTAAGTGCATATCGGAGTTGTTTTAGGGGGGCGATAGTAAGGTCTGTGCAGGGAGGGGCTTGGCCTATCGGGATTTGGGAGGGAGTAGAGTGGGACTTAGATAGGGAGGCAGAGGGGGGGATACTTTTGCGGTTATCTGTGGATGTGCATTGAGAGTCGAGCGTTGATAACGCGTGTGAGTGTGTTTAGTCCCCTTACAGGAGGGTCTTACAGGAGGGTGCGTGCAGGCAGGCTTGGGAGTATGTATGTATGTAGATTCAGTCAGAAGAGTAGAGGGAAGCTACATGGAAGTGAATGAATATATAAGAGTCTTATTCCCTCGATATATTACAGAGAGAAACATGTTCAAGATGTCTCTAACGGTAGGTACTGACTTGTGAGATGTGCTCTGCTACCTACCACCTACTCTCACCACACCTCCTTACCGTCGTTTGACAGCAAACAACTCCATCCAGAGTAAAGGACGTCTCTCAACAGCCATAAGCAAGCTCAAGCGATAAGTCAACGATTGTTGGCTCATGAGTTTATGAGCTGGTTGACGATGAAGAGATTCTTTTTGCTTCATCGGGTCTCTTGTTATTCCACCCAGTGATGATGATGTCCGGCTTTGGGATGTCGTGAACAACTGACAAGACATCAACAAACAGCAACACGTGCATGGCTTGTATGTATGAGTATGCACATACATATGTATGTATGGATATATACCCAGACATGCATACAGATAAACATACATACGCACGTGCTAGTAATTGTGGCGTGGCATGAATAGAAGAAAGCCGAGATGCAGACGTGTGTATGTATGTATGTATACAGGGTAGCTTAGACGGAAATGTCGTCTCTCCCATTGTCATGACAGAATGCCCCCTTGTTGGTCAGTGACGGCTATTGTCATGGATATGGGGGTGAGCGAGAAGGGGGGAGAGGAGGGGGAGGGAATGGTGTGGTGGAATCTCGACTAATCCATTGACGTGTTGCTGATTCCTCTCTGGCCAATGTGATGTGCGTGTGATGCTGTGAGATGGTGACAATTCAAGATGGCTTTATACGGATCTTTCACGTGTAGAGATATGTCTATCCGAGTATGTAGATACTACCTAGCAAGTGAAGCTATCTACACGATATACATACATACATACATACGGCAGCATCAAGCAAGTCATCTCACCACTCCTCCTCGTCCTCCTCCTCAAGATGAACCCCTCCCTTATGTACAATCCCCTCATCATCAAGCATCAACCTTTTCCCTCGCAATTCAACAACGTGCCGTGGCTGAATCACTTCCCTCCCCAGAAACGCGTGTTTAAACCCAACCAACAACTCCCTAAACCTCTCAACGAAAAACATCTACACGTTGGCTTCTCGATCGGCGAGAAAATTCCGCCCAAGATTCCTTTCCCCTTTCTCACGATGCAAATTCCTCTCCATCGTCAAATCGCAATGTTGACGGAACGAGTGGAAGAGGACGGAGGATGGATGTCGAAGGGGAAAGGGGGGGCATAAATAGGGGGGGATCATTCGCTCTGTTCATCACTCCTTTTTTTTCCATCTTGAACATCTCGACGAACTGAATAGAAGTCAGACTCAATACGATCCAACTTTATATACAAACAACAGATACATACACTCGCTTTTCACACACTCATTCTTCTCCCTCTCCCCTTCTCTCTCACTCACTTATACACACACGCCCTCCTCTCCTCTCCTCTCCTCTCCTCAACTTATAAACACACACAAAATGTACCCCCTCGCCTTCATCCTCCTCGCCCTCACGGCCACCCCCCCTTCCCTCGCAGCCCCCTCGATCGAACACGTCAGCGACTACAGATCAGCCTTCACGTCCGACGGGCTGATCCGCCGAGGCGCCACCTACGCCCAAGTATGCGGCCAGCAGCGCATCGCCCACTGCTGCGGCGACAACGAGAAGAACCGGGCTCACACGGGGGCGATCCCCGTTGGCCTCATCCGCTGCAGCAAGATCGATCTCCTCTCCGAACTGGTCCACACCAGCTGCAACGGCCAGGTCTGTTGCGGAGGGCCGAACAGGGTAAGTCAAAGTTATACGCTTATTGTAGTATGCGAGAACCTTGCCTTCAACTAACTCCTCCTACAACAGGGTCTCGTCAACCTTCCCTGCCCCAGTCTTCAGCTCTAACAACAACAACTACATCAACAACATGGCTCGTCTCTTCTTAACCTTCGATAGACTTGTTCTTTTTACTGTTTCATCTTCTATCCATCCTCCTTTCTCTCTCTCGGTCTCTCGGTCTTTTTTTAAAGGGGAGCATACGGGGTTTATTCTTTCTGCATAGGCAAAACAACAACTACTTCTTTAGGTAGCCAGAATTCTTAATCAATAAATCAATGGAGAAGAAAAAAAAGATGCTGCGTTTATTTCCATCTCTATCTCTTCTCTCTCTTCTCTCTCTTCTCTCTCTTCTATCTCTTCTCTCTCTTCTCTCTTCTATCTCTTCTCTCTCTTCTCTCTTCTCTCTCTTCTCTCTTCTCTCTCTTCTCTCTCCTCTCTCTCTCTATACAGTAACATCATCATCATCATCATCAACTCGTCTCCCGTCTTTGTATATTTCCTTCACCCTTCCCTTTTTCAAATCGTATGTAACAGAGAAGCCCCCCCAAACCACAACGTCTGCGTCGTCATGTTTCCATCCTTCATATTCACAACCTTTCTCTCTCTCTCTTCCCTCCCATAACGTGTCGTCGAAGAGGAGTAATTCCATCCGTTCAGCCAGACGGCTAAAGTAACACCCGAAGAAACCTCGTCAGCCAAAAACATGTCCTGTTCAAAGATAGTCATCCAGCCCAACTCACCCTCAGTTTGCCCGGCTTCTTAGTGAGGTCCGTCGACGCATTGTTCGCCGACGAAGACACGCTGTTCGGTTCCTTTCTCGTCGCCGACTTCCCGCGGGAGGTGTAACTCGCAGGCAAAGCAGAAGCGCCCAAAAGCGACGCAAGGATGATAAGCATAGGCCTCATCTCGACCTCAAAGTCCAAGATAATCCAATGGAAGTAAGTATAAAACAAGAAGAGAGCTTTTCTCAACTCAAAGCTTCCCCCCCCTTTCAACAAACAAAGAAGGGAAAAGAGCCCATCCTTTTAAAAAAACAACAAGAGAAAACCCCCTGACTCAATCCAGACAACTTACTCGCCTCACCATCCATCACTCGTCTCACCAAGGGCGTAGTACGATGCTCTTTTCTTTTTCCAAAACAGCCCATCATCAGCATCATCCAACGAGTCATTCCTCATCGGACGAGTCTAACCTGCACAGCCTTGACCTGTTTCCTATGCCACCGTGTCCCCGCCCCCCCCTTCTTTTTCCACTCCGGATGATTGGCAAGATCATGAGATGGATCAGTGGAATAGAAGGGATGGAATAAGGATGCTACAGCGTCTGTTTCATAAACGCATAAACGCCTGTCTCCTTTCGTAATGCCTTGTTCTTCACCTCTTCCATGCCCTTTCAAGCCCCCTTTGACGCCACCTCCATGACTCTCACCTTTGATAATCATGGCATTTTGCATTTAAAGCTGCATGATAAGGACCGGATAGTTGAAGAAAAGCGTCAGAGTTGCTACATGCAAACATGCCCATAGACGAACCGGCAAAGCAATTCCCAAAACAGGCATGTCCTTGAAGTTGACGTTGTTGTTGCTGTTGTCGTCGTGAACAACCGTAACATCACATGTATATGCATAGTGACCAGCAGAAGCTGAGACCGTCATCCAGTGATGCATGACACGTATCTGACCCTGCCTCCTAAAGTCTTCCTTCACTCACTCAGTCACTCACTGCGTTACCCCGGTAAGTCTCACCGGCTCCGGAAGTGAAATGACTTATGAAAAGAAAATCATTCTTGTCATCACTCCCATACCTACCCTAGACCTGAGCATGTCAGGGTCACGTGACGCATCTTATCTCTTATCACCGCGCAACCCTCTTGACGCGTCTCAACGCGCCTCCCTCTCCACAACTCAACCTCATCCACCACCACCACCATCCACAACACCGTAACCACCTACCATCAACCTCCCTCCACCACACAAATGCCAGCCCCAGAAACTGATCACGAGCTGCTAACCGAGCACTTCACCTACCCCCCCGTCGTACGTTCCCTCCCCCTCATCACATCACCCCCGCCTTCCCCATCAAGACTCAAACACGGTTCATCATTAATAAAAATAAACAGGCTCTGCTAGACGACATCATCAACACGGTAAACATCCTCGCAGACCGAGCCCTCGACTCCGTAGAGCGCCTCCTCCTCTCGATCCCCCCCCAAAAACTAGGCTTCCCCTCGGCCTCAGCAGCACGCACAGAAATCGAAAGCGGAACACACCAACTAGAGACACTCCTCAACGCCTCAATCGACAAAAACTTCGACCTCTTCGAGCTCTACACAGTGCGAAACATCCTAACCGTCTCCGCGAAAGACGCACCCTTCGTTCGACTATCTCATTACGAAGGTCTAGATTTCGATTCCTGTCAAGAAGGGGATATCCCATCTTTGGAATCCGTCACTTCTTTGAGACGGCGTCTGCACGCAAGTCAGAGACTTAACGCCGCGCTGGAAAAGGAAAGGTTACGAAATGACGACCTCCTACGACGGATGCACGCCCTCCTCGGAGAAAAGAAACCAAGTTCGGAAGACGCAGATGACATCGCATCAGAAGAAGAAGAAGAAGAAGGAGAGATAAAAGCAGAGGAAGCCATCTTCGCCCACCTCCTAAAGACACCAACCCCCCTCACCGACGCAGGAAGCGACCACCCAATAACAACAACCACCGAATTCGCCCTCTCGCAACTCCCAGCCCTCCGCTCCCTATCGAGCACGCTACAAAGCCTGATCCCAAACCTACGCGCCGAAGACGAAGACGGGAAGGAAGAAGACGGAAAAGAGGCTGCCAACTCCGCCGCTCAAGGGGATTCGTCATGGCGGAGTCAACGGACGGAATACGTGGAAGCCTCTTCGCGCAAGTGCGTGGAGCGAGTCGGCCATCATCGTGACAACGACGACGAAGGTAGCGACTGGCATGCCCAGGCCGGTCCGCGTCTTGCTGCCGGCGATGTCGAGACCCTGGAGGGCATCGCCGCCGCGTTGGCACAAGGGGAAGCAAACAGGGAACAAGACGAGGCGAAAGACGCCGCCGAAGCCATGGACACGTCGTGACATCTTTTCGTCCTCCTCTTCCCTACGAATCCTTAGATATCACCGTGGCCGATACCCAGGCCAAAAGCCACGGGATAGATATCACGGAACTAGATACCTGCCTAGGTAGTCGTCGAAAAGCCTGAGACGGGACAAAGTCAAACGTCTCCCCCCTCATTGAAACATGCCAAAGATTCCCTCCCTATCCCCTCACTGCCTTGTGCCCAACTCAGGCATAGAAGCGACGTCGCAACCCAGCCGGCATCTGCTGCGTCTCGACAAGGTCATGCTCAACAGCAAGATGCCAAAAGTGATGCCTCCAGTAACGATCATCAGTACCGCCGTCCGCGACGCCGGCCTCGGCCGTGCGCTGCTTCCGGTGGGCCAATGTATCCGCGACGACGCGCCGCGCGTCCCCCCGTCTGTCGACGGCCAAGAGGGTGCGCAACAGGTCCGTGAGACAGGCGAGGGAGCTGACGGGGCGATGGCCGCGCGCCAGGTTAGCGTAGACGACCATGGCGGAGTCGGCGTCGCCCACGAAGGCGTGCGCGCTGACGACGCGCTCCCACAGCGTCTGGTCGCCCTGCGAGACGGAGGAGAAGCCGTGCTCGGCGAGGATGGCGTCGACCGCGCCCGGCGGCGGGGGAGGGTCGCGGGCGATGGCCCTCTCGATCAGGATGGTCACCATGTGCGGCGTCGCCGACAGGCCGGCGGCTCGCATCCGAGCCTGGACCGCGGCGATGGCCTCGTCCGACCCGCCGTTTGCCAGGGAGGCGACCGAGTAGAGCATCTTGCCGAACGTCTCGCGGTTGGCGCGGAGGCCCGCCGCCGCCATGACGTCGAGGATCTCCTCGACGGCCCGGACCTGCTCGTCCGGCGACAGGCCGTCGACCTCGCCCAGCGTCTTCTCCAGGATGACGGTGAAGGTGGCGGCGTCGGGCTCGATGCCACGCCGCTGCATCGTCGCCAGCGTCTTCGACACGTCCGACGACGAGTGACCCAGGAGAATGTTGTAGGTCCGGACGTTGGCCTGCATTCCGTTGCGGGCCGCCCAATCGAGCACGTCGCGCGCCGCCTTGGTATCGCGGTTGACGAGCCCGGAGTAGACGGCGTTGACGACCTCGATGTTCGGCTCGACGGCCACGTCGCGGGCCGCCTTCTCGTCGCCCTTTTTGCCGGCCAGCGCCCGCCTCCAGCGAGCCATCATGTCGGCCAGCGCCACGATGCCGGCCTGTAGCCTGTCTCCCTCGACCAGGGCCGAGATGCGGGCGGCCCAGATGTGCGAGTCGAGCTTCTCGCCCGAGGCCACCAGCCGGGTCCAAAAGGCCACCACCTTGGCCGTGTCTCTCGAGATCTTCCAGCCGTGCATCATGGAGGTGTACGACTTGACCGTCGTCCTCAGCTGGATGCGCCTCATCAGCTCGAGCGTCTCCTGCAGCTGCACCGGCCGCCGCATGGCGCACCAGACGAAGAGCCAATAGTCGAGGAACTCGGGCCTGTTCCGCAGCTCCGCCGCCGTCTGAGCCTGGTTCCGGCCGACGCGCGTCTGCAGTTCGGTCCAGACAATCTGCGCCGCCACCGGATTCTTCGACACGTACGCCGCGCTGAGCCGGCCGCGGCACAAATCGAGCCAGGAAGAACCATGGCCGCCGTTGTGCTCTCCCGCCCCGCCGCGGCCGGAGGAGCCGCGCGACGGGCCGCCGCCAGCCTTGCTCGACTGTCTAGGGCCGTTGCCGCCGCCTGGAAGGACTCGCTCCCAAGGCTTGTCGGTCCTCTGCAGCAACAACGACGCCCTCTCCCAGCGATCGAGCACGTGCCGCCGCAAGACCGCCAACTTCTCCCGCGGAAAGGAGATGACAGACGAGTCGTCCCCGCCCAGCTCGGCAGCGACATACGCCGCTTTCGGCATGCGACCCAACAAAAGGTCAGAGGTGAGGCTCAGCAACGGCGCAGCCTCATGCTGTCTCGCCGGCGTGACGAGCGACGGATCGGACAAGACGGCGAGGGTAGCCAGCAAGGGCGGGACCAGAATCCGAGAGTAGGAGAGACGGAGCTGGTTGAAGATGCCGGCGAGGGCTAATGTGGTAGGCGCAAAGTCCGTGGACGCCTCGTCGGCTTCTATAGCCTTCAATATCTCATCCGTGGAAGGTAAGACGAAGCGCAAGCCCGGTTGAAGCGCCTGGCTTAGACGCCGCATCTGAGAAATATGCATCCACAGCTCGACGAGCTCTCTGACGACGACGTTACGCTCGGCCGGGACACGCTTCCAGGTGAAGATGTCATGACAGAGGCTGAGGACCAGTCGAGAGCGCACGTTGACGTTCCAGCTCCCAAGACTGCTGAGCATGGAAGAAAGTTGCAAGGAAAGGCCAGTGAGGCCCTCGCTGGCGATGGCATCGCTCAGCTGACCGGCGAACTTGAGGACGTCGAGTAATATCCGACGCGGTACCCGACCACGCCTCTGATATAGCCAAGGGTAGACCTTGATACGAAACCGGCCGAGACGCTCTGCGACGGGTAGGGAAGAAGACGAGCTCTGTATCAGCATCCGAAGCTGGCTCGTAGCCTCGACCTCCTGTCTGCACTCTTGCGCCGCCAGCTCAGCAGCCTGGCCATCGTGGGGTTTGACGACGTCGTTGAAGATGGCGATGGCCTGATCATCCAGTCTCCGTCTTGTCGTCGTCGTCGTCGTCGTCGTCGTCGTCACCGTCGTCGCCATCGTCGCCTCGTTACCTCCTGCTCCTGACATGAGGGACAAGGCACGGTGGAAGGTCAAGGACGACGACGATTGGGGGGGCCATCGTGTGCGCCGGCAGATGGCGAACATGCCGGGGTTTCTGCAACCCCCCCCTTTTTTTTTTGCGAACGCGATTCGATTCTCAATGCCGTAGCGATGATTTCATCTATGCAGGAGAAGAGGCGAGGATGATGGGAGCTATCGGAGCTTTTGAGCTCCTGCCACTAAACGGAGCTACCTTCCTAGCTAGCAGCGGCTGAGCTGACGATGATGACGATGATGCTCTGCCAGTCAGAGTGTGCTGAGCGCTTACCTAATACATAGACACTCACCAGAGTCACCACCACAATCTACACCCTCACGAGTCATCCTCACCCTTCAGCCTCAGCCTCTCTCTCTTACTATATCCGTATCATTCTCCAACATAACAACCAACCAACTAACCCACAAGCTCCCCCTTCCAAAGCTACAACGAAGCCGAAAACTCTCCCCCATCAACCTCCCTAACCCTCTCCACACTCCTCAAATACCCCTCTTCCTTCTCAAGCCTCTCAACATAAGCCGCCACCCTAGGAAACTCCTTCGACCACGATCCCCCCTCCCAAGAGCCCATGGCACCCCACCGGTCCTTGGCGGCGATGAGGGGGAAGCTGATGAGGATATCGGCAGCCGAGAGCGTAGAGCCGCAGAGGTACACCCCGCCGCTGACCTCGTCCTCTTCCCTGAGCATCTCCTCCAACATGCCGAGGTGTCTCCCGGCGTCGGGCCTGACATACGTCTTCATGACGACGCCGGCCGCCATGCCCGTAACGGGTCTGACTACGATGGGCACCCTCTTCGATCGAAAGCCTTCGAGGACGAGGAAGAGGACGAGCATGGGCATCAGGCTCCCCTCGATGTAATGCAGGAGATACTGACAGCGCATCCACGCCTTCGTCTCCCCCCCCACCGTCCCCTTCCTCCCAGCCTTCCACTTATCAGGGATCAGTCTCCCGCCGCCAGGTATATGATCGCAAAGATACTGCGTCATGAAGCCGCTCTCCGCCAAGACGATGGCCTCGCCACCTCCCGGGGGCGTGATGCTCAAGAGGGGTGATTTGCCCAGCGGGTGCAGCTCTGTCAGCTTCAAAGGCGCCTTCATCTGCTTGTCGCGACGGAAGACGACGAGTTCGTAAGGGGCACCCAGTTCTTCGAGGAGCCAGGCTATGCTTTGCGATCGCGATTGGTTGAGCCTGTTGACGATGATGATGCTCGCAAGCTTGGTGTTAGTCTGAGGACAGAAGGACGGCTTGATGAGGCGAACCAGTAGAGCTTGATATCCGGCAGTGCCTCGCCGCCGCCCGCTTCATCATCGCCTGCCATGGGAACTCGTTGGGATCAGAAGATATCCGCAGTAGGTATCCGTAGGTAGTTGGTAGTAAGTAAAGTAGGAGGAGGTTTATCAGCTCGTCCGTGTTCGTTTCAGCCTTCAAAGCAACTCTGCCTGAGTCATTAACCCATTCGCCTGAGGAAGGTAAGAAACAGACGCTACTTTTTAAAGCCCTCCCTCCATCGCTTCTTCTCCCTGCCGTCCTCACAAGCATCCATCACATCCTTGCAGTAGCACCTCTGTCTTCCTCGGCTATGGAATTATGAGTAATCCCGACTGACCGGCCGATGACCGATCTGGCTGCCTTTTTCTTCATCATGATTCGTCAAATACCTACCTTTTTTCTCATCAGATTTCCCTGCCGTGCATTCGCCCAATATCCATCCATACCTATCCGCACACACACACACTCACACTCACGACTAACCCCCCCCCGTCGGCCGAGGGCCACCATGTGAAACTCCTACGTCATCATCGCCAATTTTTCATCCTCAATTCCCATTTCACCATCTTCTCATCTCCTATCATCCACATCTCCTGTCATCATCCATCATCCATCATCTATCCGTCATCCTTCGTCCATCGTCCATCCATCATCATCCTTCTCCATCAATACCAACTGCTTGCTTCATGCCTGCCTGCCTGCCTGCCTGCCTGCCTACCCTTACACTTCAACATGCCTCTCAAAAAACACAAGCATACGAGCCAATCCTCCCCAGCTTCAACCAACCGCCTGCCTCAAGCCAAAGAGCTTCTTCGTCTTCCAAGTCCAAAGAGACAGCCATCGTCAACCGTCAAATCACCAATTCTTTCCCACCCTTTCCTTTGAAACGCCAACCCATCTTTCCCTTTGCACGAACCCCCCCCTTTTTTTTGTAACAAAGAAATAACAAGTAAAGCAGCGCTGTGCCAATCGTCATTGGATGCTCATCGTTTCCTCGTCTTGGCCGGCCCTCGTCCCGCTGGCTCGACCGCCGCCTCCCTCTTCTTCGACTGCTTCTTCGGCCGTGACCGCGTCGGCTCCTCCGCGTGCAAATGCCCCAAAGATTCCAGCGCCATCGTATTCTGCCACCGCAGACAGCGGTACGGAGTCGTGTCCGGAGGTGTCTTGTCTCGGATCCTCGAACTCGTCCTCTTCGTCGTCTCCTCCCGCCGCTCCTTGTCGTCACTCTTCGTCACCGCCGCCGCCGCCGCCGCAGCCTCCGCCAAATACTTGTTGCGTCGCTCCATGTGCGTCGCCATCTTGTCCCGATAGACGAGGAGCTCCTTTCGAAGCTTCAGCTCGTTGAGGCCCCGAGGATCCAGCCAGCGAATCAGCCGGTCCACGTCGTCGGGTTCGCAGATGTAACCCCACTGCGACGCGTTGAAGACGCTCGTACCGTCCTCCTCACGCGCCTTGCGCTCGGGGATCGTCATGGCGAACCGGGTGCGGTACTCGTCCTGCTGCTCGGCCGGTACGTCGATGTAGCCCGTTCGCTCTAGCTCGTCAGGCCCCTGCACCCAGATGCAGCCGTTGGCGTACTCGGAAAAGGCAGTCGAGCTGTTGGGAAGGCCGCCGTAGGGCATGCCGTTGCGTTCGAACCAATAATACCGGTTCCAGAACCGATCCTTCCCCAGGACCCGCGTCCTCGCGCAGTCGGCCTCGCGCAGGTCGTTTTCGATGACGGCAATCTCGCTCTCGCACTCCTTGATGGTTTCTTCGCGCTTCTGTATCTCCTTGAGGAGCTTGTTGAACTGCTTCATCTGCTGCGGCGGTAGTTTAGCCTGGCCCTTGTTGTCTCGGCCCTTGTTTTGTGCCTTTCGCTCTCTCTCCTCGTCGCGCTTGCGTTGCTTCTCCGACGAGCCACGGCTGCGCCGTTTCTTCTGCGACTTGCCCGTATCGCCGTCTTCCTCCTGGTCTACCAAGGACTCGTTGGCGTCTGCCGATTTAACGTCCTCTTCCTTGATGTTGTTGTGGTTTACATTGTGGTCGACGGTAGGCGCCACGTCGGGCATCAGCGTCTTACGCTCCTCGTTGAATTGTCGTAACTCTTCCATCCTGAACAGGGTGTCAGTAAAGGGAGTGTGGGGGGGGGGGGGGGGGGGGGTGGGGGCGGGGGGCAAAAAACCCCCACTCCCGATGAAAAAGGGGAAAAAAAAAAAAAACAA
>PDHQ01000042.1:200841-212260 GCA_003339415.1 Ophiocordyceps camponoti-saundersi (nom. inval.)
GTGGGGGGGGGGGGGGGGGGGGGGGGGGGGGGGGGGGGGGGGGGGGGGGGGGGGGGGGGGGGGGGGGGGGGGGGGGGGGACGTCACCTCTGCGGCGTCATCGTCAATGTCAGGCAGTGGCAGAAACTTGACGGGTTTCCGCTTAAAGAGGACCTGAGGAGGAAGACGGTGTGTGAGCGCGGACCGGGAGGGGGGGAGAGGAGGAGGAGGAGAAGAAGGCAAGTGAAAAAAAAAACTGTGGCGGTTTTACCATGGCGACTGGGCGGCGCGGAGAGGCCGACTTTGACGAGGGCGAAAAGAGCAGACCAGTTATTGATATGCCATTCACCAGAAGTGGTCGAATTTCAGTCGAGGCAGCATCTGTCGTTGGCAATTGGGGGAAGAGAGAGAAGAGATAGAAAGTGGAGGTTGGTCGGTTGGCGCGCGTCGTTTGAGTGGCCCAGGGGTGTGGGGGGTGGAGGAGAGAGAGAGAGAGAGAGAGATGGCGCGCGCCCGGGGTGGAGGATGAGGAGGAAGAGGAGGAGGAGGAGGAGGAGGGAGGAGAAGAAGTCCAGGCGCGGCGCTGATCGACTTACACGCCGCTGCGGCTGGAGGCGGGGAGGGGGGGGGGATGAATATTTGCCGTAGACGTTTAAAAGTGCTGCAAGTGGGAAGCAAAGGGAAAAGCTGGATGACGGAGGAATCGGAGGAGGAGTCGAAGGATGAAGAAGATGAATAAAGCCGGGAGAGGGAGAGGAAGAGGAGAGAAAGAGATGTGGACCTAGACAAGATAAGATAGAAAGAAAGAAGCGAAGAGTGAAGAAAATTATCAATAATGAAATGATTTATACATATGTAGGCAAAGGGGGGGGGAGGGAACTGTGGCGGAAGAAGATGAAGAAGAAGAAGAGGGTGAGAAAAGACAGAAGAGAAGAGAGAGAGGAGGAAGAGGAGGAGGAGGAGGAGAAAGAGAGGAGAGGAGAAGTGCACCGACGGCAAGGTTAAGGAGGTACCTCGTCCGCTGGGAGGAGCGCGGGCAGGAAGAGGTACCCAAGCCAGCAAACACAGGGCAGAAAGGAACATGGTCCGCGGCCGAAGAAGCGAAGGAGGGGAGGTACCTGCAAGCCGCAGGAAGCTAAAAAGAAAAGCGAGAGAGCGAGAGAGAAGTATTTTTATTGTGATTATTAAGAGATAAAAAATACCCTATATGTACAAGGTACGTTTCCATGCACGCTTTCCGCTGCGCTCTAATTGTCAGAGGGCTAAGACAAGAGTGGGTTAGGCGTGTGTTTTTGTCATCCCTTAAGGCGTGCAGTTATCATAGCAACGGCTCCGCAACCTAGGAAACGGAATTCCTATTAGGAAAAAAGGCTATATCTAGGGCAATATATAAGATATAAGAATAAAGGCTTATTTATAAAGGTATTATAGTATAAGAGGCAGAAACGGATAGTCTTTATTATATATATAAAGATAATAATAATTCCCTCCGTTTTAAAAAGGTAAGTATATTAATTAATATAATTTATACGCCTCCTCCTTATCTAATAATTATAAGCTTAGTTAGTGCTTTTTAATCTAATTTATTTAATTTTACCGTTTTTATAGCTTATATAACTTATATTTTATAAATTTACTTAATTAATTAAGCCCTTATAAAAATAAAGCTATTATTACTTTTTTTAGCGGACTTATAACCCTTAAATTTATTAATTTTTAATAATAATTAATAATAATTTTAAATAATATAATAATTAATATAATAATAAATTTTATAATATTAGTTAAATTTACCTTTATTCTTAAAAACTTTAAAGATTAAACTAATTAATATTAAGATATTATAAATATAATATAAAGCTATAATATTTAGTTTTTTATAAACTTAGAAATATAAGAGATTTTTATAAAGCCGGATTAACTAGAAATCCTATCTATAAGCTTAGGAGGTTAAATAAGAAGTAAGACCCCTAACTTTAAAACTTTTTAATTACTTAGAGAAAAATATAAAATATTTACTTTTCCGAATTTCTAAGAAAACCTAAAAAAATATTATTAAATAAGGAAAATATTAAAAGGGATAAATCTTTTTATCTAAGTAGGCTTTTTATTAGCTTATTAGTCCCTAATTTAAAGGGACTTTTTATTAAGGGAGAAGCTAATAATATTATATACCTTTATATAGCTTAATAATATTATTAAATATAAACTCGCTAAGGATAAGTTATATAACTTATTCTTATAAAATCTTTTAAAAGGGGATATTAATAACTAAGTTACCTAATTAATTTAAGTATAATATATTTACTTATAATTAAATAGCGTAAAGTTTACCGATAAGGTATATATTAAGTATTTTATTTACGTAGTAAAAAATTAGTATCTTTTATTTATATAAATAATATAATATAACTTTAATCTAATTTATTATAAAAACCGCGGAAAAGCTCCTTAATTTATTAATATCTTTTAAGAGTTTAGGAGGGCTAATTATAAGGTACTTAAGTATAATAAAATTAAGAAGAAAATAGCTTTTATTATTTACGATAATCTTAAATAATAGATAAAAATAAATACCTTATAGAATAGGGATTAAAATAGCTACCTAGTAATATAAGCCCCTCCTTTTTCTTCTTCCTCTATATAAGTAAATTAGGAGGATTTTAGAAAGCGTAACGCTTAAACTTATACTTAGTATAGTTAAAAATATCTTTAAGAGTTCGAGAAGAAAGAAAATTACTAGAGAAGGTACTTTTACGTTCTCCTAAACTTAATCCCTTTTTTTTTATAAGATTAGGTTAATCTTAATAAAAACCTTCTTCGATAAGTTATAGATAAGGTAGCTTATTATCGATTAACTTAATAGAAAGTTAATTAATAGAAGAAAGAAAATATAGGAATTACCGGCTAATAGAGGGATAAGGAAACCTTAGGCGTTTTTATAGCTTTAGGGAATCCCGCTTCGAAAGGTACGGAGATAAAAAATAGCGTCCTCCTTAATAAGGGGTACTTAATATATATCTTTAACTCCCTTAACTAATTCGATACTTTTAACTTAAACGCCCGGGCTAATTTTACTATTATTATAACTAAAGTTATTACCTTAGGGGTAAGTATAGTTATACTTATAATAGAAATAGGTTATCGTATAATTTTTACTAATATTAAGTTTAACCTTAATTTTAATACTAATCTTATCTTTTTAATAATTTTTATAGAAAAAAGTTACGCTTAAAATAACCTTATAAGCTAACTTTATAACTTAAGGAATAATATAATTTTTTATTATATAGTTACGAGGATTAGGTAGCTTTAGTTATAAGTTATTAAACTAACCCTAATAGCTCTAGTTAACTTATAAGTTCCTTAACTTATTATTAAGATAAATAAGGACTTATAATATATATAGATAAGCTACCTAGGCGCCGAGGTATAAGCTTCGCTAGGTAAATTACTAAGGGTTAGTATTAATAAGGCTATTTTAATAATTAACTATAAGATTTATATAATTACTAAGCTTAGAAAAGAGAGATTATAGGTACCTTATTAGGCCTTATCGCCTTAACGCCCTTAAGCTATTATCTTTTTCGATTTATTTTATATAAAACTAAGCTATAATAGATTAGCTTATTTAGCCTTATTTACTTATAAGCTTATAAGAGAATAAAGGGGGTATAATATTCCTTATAAAACTAACCTACTTACTATATAAGTTAAATTCGTAGCCTATATCGTAAGATCCTTTAATTTAAAAGTCTTAATTATCTTTACGAACTATAAGAAAGCCCTATTTACTAAGGCCTTCTATAAAGATATATTTTTTAAAAGTATTAATATTTAATTTACCTTACTAGTATATATATACTAAAATAAACACGCTAAATAATTAAGGGGTATTATAACCTATATAGCTATATACCTCCTTATATAGTTAGGATTCCCTTATAACTTATAGCTAATAGCTATATATATAGCTATTTACCTTCTTAATAAAATACCTTATAAGGTAAATAGGGGGGTAGCCGTATAGCTAATTAAATAAAAGCTTTATTAGCTTAAGACTTATAACCCTTAGTAAGAGGGTTATCTATAAAATCGTCTTATTTAAAACTTACGGTATATTAAAGCCTATAATTATAAGGCGTTTCCTATAATAAGGAAAGTACTAAGAGGCCTTTAAAATAAATTCGATCTAAAAGCTTATATTAGCTATTTAGCTAATATTACCTCCTCCTCGTAATACCTAATCTAAGTGCCCTCCTTAAAAAGGCACTCCCTAATTAGTATTTCGTTTATAACCTTTAATAAGAAGGTATTTTATAGCTAAGATTATAAGGATACCTCTTAGCCGGAAAAAGCCCTTTATTAGGTTTCTTTAGTTAAAGATTTAAAAAAGGAAGTTAACGATAATAATCTCTTCGAGCCTTTATAATAAAAAGTACCCGGTATATATAACTAAGCCGGTAACGATATTTAGTCTTAAGAAACGTTTAAAAACGCGTTTTCCGGCCCTTTTAATTAATCTAGCGTTAAAGAGCGGGATAACGGTTATCCTAGCGCCGGACCTATAAATCCCTTAGTAAAAGAGGCGGAAATATCCTCTTATACGCCTTTTACCCTTAACTTTCTTAATTAGATAGGGAATTTAGCCTTTATCCTCTCTTAAACCCTTATAAATAAGCTTTATCGGGACTATCTACTAAAGCCCCCTCTTACGTATAAAGAAGCTTACGGTAAGCTTAATAAAGTATAATAGCTAGAAACTATAAAGGTCGAATTAATAAGGATAGAGGACTATAAAGTTATTAAAAAGATCTTAATAGCCGCTATACTCTAAAGATAGCGGTTAATTAATCTTAAATAAATCTTTATTTATAAGTTTAACCCTTAAAGCTTTTTTTAGAAGTATAAAGCTTACGTTATTATATACGGAAATAAGTAACCGCCGAATAAATTATCCGTATATACTTATACGCTAGTAGCACGAATATTCCGGTTATTAATAGCCTTAATAGCTTATTTTAACTTTAAAGCTTAGTAATACGATTTCGTTAACGCTTTTTATAATAGCGATCTTAATAAGGAAGTATATTATAAGCTTCCCCCTAGCTTTAATAAGCTAAGCTAGGCTTAGAGGTTAAAAAAGGCTTTTTATAGCTTTTAATAATCCCCTTTTTTTTAGTATAAATTACTTATAGCTTAGTTAAAAGAATAAGGCTATAAGGCCGTTTCGGAAAACCCTTATATTATAATAAATAGAAAGATTATTATTTTCTTCTATATCGATAACCTTATAGCTTTATTTAGGAAAAATTAAATAGATAAGTATACGAAATTTCGAGAGGCTATCGAAAAGGCCTTTTAAATTAAGGATCTTAGGGACCTTTACTAGTTCTTAAATATTAAAGTTATTAGAGATAGGGCTAATTAGCGTCTATTCCTAAGTTAGAAATCTTATATTTAAAAAGTTATAATAAAATCTAAAAAGCTCCTAGGAAAGAAAACTCAGCCTTAGCTAATAATACTTAAGAAGATCCCTCTTTTCGAAAAGAAAGTAATAGCTAAAAAGATTAAGCGATATTAAGCTATTATCGGTAACTTAATATATATTATAATTATTACTCGAGCGGACGTTATATTTACTATTAGCTACTTAGTATAAGGTTTTATAAATCCCGGCCCTTAATATTTATAATTTATAATTTATATTATAGAATTTTTCGTAATATTTAGAACCTCTTAATTAGCTACGATAGTAATAATTTAGCTATTATAGCTATATCTAATATTTTATTCGGGGATAATTATAACCGAAAAAATACTAAAGGCTTTATTATTTAAGTTTTCGGGGGTATAGTTATTTTTAAATTAGGTAAATAAGATACTATTATAACTTTATCTATAAAAGTAGAATTCCTAGCTTTCTCTTACGTTATTAAGAAAGTTAGAGCCTTTAAGAGGCTTTATAAGGAAATATAATTTAAGCTTATATAAGATATTATAATTTACTATAATAATTTTTAAATAATTAGGCTAATTATAAAGAAGAATTTAAAGCTAAAAATAAAGCTTCTTTACGTTAATATATACTCTTACTAATTATATTAAGAGGTTTAGTTAGGCTATACGAAGATTAGCTAAATAGAAACTTCCGGTATAATAGCGGATAGACTAATTAAGCCGCTTTAAAGGGAGAAATTCCGTACTTTTTAGAAGGAAATTAAGCTTACGAAGCTATATACGAATCTAAGGGATTAAAGGGAAGAAAATACCTCTTAATTAACTTATTAATTAAAGCTTAAGAGGAAAAAAATACCTTCTAAAAGGCCGTTTAAAATAAATAATTATACTTATCTCTCTTAATTATATATACTAAATCTAAACTTATATATCCGCGATTAACCTTATAATCTATAACTTAAGCGTTACCTTAAATTACTATTATTTCCTTCTTACTAGACCGATTTTTACTAAAATTAAATAGTAACCTTATTTCGTTACTCCCTAATCGCTATCGTAATTATTTTCTTATTAGTTAAATAATACCCTTATCTTAAGATAATCTCTTTTATCGTCTATTTTAATTAGGGAGATTACCTTAAAATACTATAAACTTATATTCGCGATATCTTCGTTTTCTTTACGAACTTTTCCTTTCTAATATTTTTAACTTATCTATTACTTTTTTTATCGTTAAGGTAATATAGTAAACTTATTAAAATATATAAAAAAATAAAAAGTTAGTAGTACCCGAAAATACTACTAACGAGATTAACTAAGGAAAACCCCTAGCTAAGTAATTTAGC
The DNA here is from genome assembly GCA_003339415.1 of Ophiocordyceps camponoti-saundersi (nom. inval.). NCBI lineage: Eukaryota > Fungi > Ascomycota > Sordariomycetes > Hypocreales > Ophiocordycipitaceae > Ophiocordyceps > Ophiocordyceps camponoti-saundersi. The sequence continues at coordinate 207,626 of PDHQ01000042.1, forward strand.
TAGTTTACTATAATAAGGGGGCCCTTAATCCCCTTATTATAGCTATTAGCTAAGTTACCTAACTAAGGGCCTCCCCTATATAATAGTTCCCGAAAATATATACTAAAGAAGTACCGGGAATTAAACCCGGCCTTATTAAAAGCTCGGCTATAAAAATAACCGCTTAACTATTATCTAATATTTTCTAAGCTAAATAAACTAACTTATATACCTTACCGCTAATTAACCCTTAACTTTTTCCTTAATTATTATAAGAAATTTTAATTATACCCTTTAAAAAGTAAGCACTATTTACCTAATATAGAAGGCGGTATACGTAATACCTACGGGGGTATATTAGAAAGCTAAGATAAGAGTAAATTAAGCGTATATTTTTATTATCTTTTAAGGCGTATAGTTATTATAATAATAGCTCTATAACCTAGGAAACGGAATTCTTATTAGGAAAAAGGGCTATATCTAAGGTAATATATAGGATATAGGAATAAAGGCTTATTTATAAGGGTATTATAGTATAAGAGGTAGAAACGGATAGTCTTTATTATATATATAAAGATAACGATAATTCCCTCCGTTTTGGGAGGGTAAGCATATTAATTAATGCAATTTGCACGCCTCCTCCTTGTCTGACACTAATGAATCCGTTTCGTACCAGGCGGGGGGGGGGGGGGAAGAGGGGGGAGAGGGGGGGGGGGGGGAGGGGGGAACGACACACTGTCACGGCCCTCGCTCGCATGTGGTAGTGCATGTATGTATGTATCTGCTACCTGATGTACAGATAGCTTCGCTAGGCTGACGCCAGGACGGTACTTGAATCTGACCTACGGACGTAGAAGCCGGTTATTTCCTCCCCCCTTGCTAAAGGGCCCTCACTCACTCACTTGCTCACCAACTCGCTTACTTACCAGCTATAAACACTGCCTTATTTCCTCCATCGCCTTTCTCTAATGTTTCATTCTTTCCATCTCTTTATTCCCACTTCACCTTCTTACTTACATATACATATAGACAGTTTAACGGGCCAGAAGAGCCGGTAGACAAGGCGAGCAAGGTACCTAGGTAAGGGGTGGGTGAGGAGACGCAGCGGATGTTAGCGTTTCGCCTCGCATGCCGACAGACCTTAAGAGAGAGAGAGAGAGAGAGGGAAGAAAAGGAGGAGGATATTGGTCAAGGTCTATACACACACATCAACTCGTTAGTAACGCCGCATGTATGTATGTACGTAATGACGAGTCTTGTTCCTTTATTCGACAGCTAGCCCATACATATGTACTCATACATGTGTGTGTACGGATACATAGAATCTCTCTAGAATTCTATGAGAAAAAAAAAAGTCATCGTCAACTAATTTTACCCCCCAAGTAAGAACAGAAACGAGAATCCTGACAAGCAGATACCTTACCTTGGTAGAGATGAGTGCATCCGAGGTGCACTTACCTACTACATACCTACATACATACCTACACACACAAGTCTCTACCTCCAAAAGCGCTACGTCGGGAAATCCGCCGCCTTGCCCTTTATCCGTGTAAATCACACCCAGTCTGCACCACCGTCAGTATCCGTACTCACCCCGCCTGAGACAAGGAGGAACAAAAAAAAAGGACCAACGTCCCTCCCACCAGCCAGCCAGAAACAACCCTTCCCAACCCATAGGAGAAAAAAACCACTTGCCTACTCCTAAAGGCGACAAAAACGGCACTCGTCAGCCATAAAAACACCCCAATGACTCGCCATATGTTCCCCCCTCCAAGACTCCCTCACCAAACAAGAAACCACCATGTCAACGAGGGTACCCTCTCCCCTCCTCTCCGCCACGACCAGCGCACCGCCTCCCCATCCCCCAACACGCCATCACCAAGCCAAACCTCGACGCCACCATCCAGCCTCGTCACTCTCTTTCTCTCACGAATCCAAACGCGAGCATCTCCCCAGCATATTACTTCCAATTCAAGTGAAAAAAAAAACAAGTGCCCAGATTAAGGTGGGTTTGACCGTTTATGCTGTTCATGTGTCATGTCATGTTATGTCATGTACATACGGGTTCCTACTCCGTACAAACCACATGTGCATCATGCGCTTCCGCTCACGCTTTTGACTCGCGCCCGGGTGTGTGCCTCGCCTCCATGACGCGCCCCCGACACGGAGAATTACGTACACGAATATGTAGAAAAAACAATAATAAAGAGAGAAGAAAATAACCGTCAATGCAAGAAAAAAAAAGGCTACCCGTAGGCACTTACCTAGGCTCTGGTGCTTCCTCCTACGGACACACACTTTTTTAGATGCGCCTCTCAACTGCTGCAAGTCTTTGTCTAAGACTCACTCACCCACGACATACATATTCACGCTACACACATAGAAAGCTTCCAAGTTCTGCAGCATCCGTCAAGGCAGCATTACGAAATGCAAGCAGGCAGTAGTCTAATAGACCATCTTCATCTCTCTCCTTCGCTCACAAGTATGTACCTAGATATGTATATGCACCCTCTCGCTTCAACAAAATACATGTACACAAGTACGCTGTATGCTCTATGCATCTGCATCCCCCGCAAGCCGATAAAAGGGGGAAAAAGAGAAGAAAAAAAAAAGCAAAGAAAAAGGAAAAAAAAAAACAACCTCCATCTCAGCCTTGCCGTCTCACATGGATGATGGAGGAGTGTCCGCTCCACACACCACTTAAGTTGAGGGAACTCAGCCGCAAGGGCTTACTTACGTCATCAACGACGTCAAAAGTGCACCACCATAAAACCGACCCAACTCCCGATGACGCCCACGGCGGAGTAGCAGCTGATAAACATGAGCGGCAAAAACTCGAGCCTCTCGCCCAGCACGGCGCGGTGCAGTAGCGACGCATAGGCGATCAACGGCACGCTGCCGGCAATGTAGAGCGTGCTGAAGCGGTCCAGCAGGAAGATGCGCCGCTTGTCCGACGCTGGCGCGAGCCTATCAAAAGCCAAGAGGAACAGCACCAACCACAATATGGTGTAAACCGTCTTGATGGGGAATTCGGCCGCCGTAAAGACCAATGGGAACAGCGACACGTGCGCCGCTACCGCCAGCGGTCTAAAGGCGCTGAGGTGCCGCCGGTCGCGCAGCGCCAAGAGGCTGAACGGTATCACCACCAGCAGGATCGCCTTTTCGTGAACATGCCAGCCGAATAGGAAGGAGGCGTATCCGCAAAGCGTGACGGCGCCCACCAGATCCTCCCACGTCGGCCGCGTCGTCCGCACCAGCATCTTCAACAGCGCCGGCGCCTGGAACAGGAGCGTGAGGCAGAAACACATGCGCGGCGTCACGTCTGGGAGCACGGCAAAGGACGTGTTGCCGACCAGACCACGGGTGACGCTCTGCAGCGCTTCCGTCTTGAGCGCAAGTCCCAGTTGCGGCGCGACTGTCGGTCGGCCATGTCAGTGTCAATGCAGGCGCGGCCAATGGGGGTGAGAAGACAGCTACTGACGGCGAATCAAAATCCGATCAGCCAGCGAGTAAAGTGCCCAGACGTTGGGCGCCCAATAGGCGTGGCAGAGACCGCGGGAAAAGGGAAATAAGCGACGCAATAGCTGCGGCATCTGACCCATCAGGGCAAAGGGGCCAAAGGCAGCGGCGAAGACGGCGGAAATCGACAAGGCGAGCTTGACGCAGTTGAGGAACTCGGGGCGCCAGATGGATCGGGCGGAGAGGCAGTAGGTGCGCAGCAAGAAGACGAAGTAGGCCGGGGCCAGGTAGAGGTAAATGTGCTTGAAACACAGCAAGGCGGCGAAGACGACGCCGCTAAGCAGCAGCATGTCCCTGCGACGAGCGAGGACCAGGGAAAGGACGAGAATGCCGTAGAGGAAGCCGTTGTATTGGAAATGAATGTGATCGATGATGAGCAAACCCGGTGACAGAAAGATGGACAGGGCGGCAGCCTGGGCAGCGCGACGGTAGGCAGGCGGCGACCATTCGATGAAAAGATGGAGAGCAAAGACGAGCAGAATCTCGGCGACGACGACGGAGGCGCGCTGGAAGCAGACGGTAGGCCAGCTCTCGTGACCGAGGCTGTAGAGCCTCACCATGGCCGGGTCGACGAGCCGAGCGACGTGGGCCAGCAGCCACTCCCAGTAGGCGAAGAAGGGGGGGTAGTCGAGGGTCCATGGCGAAGTCTCGTCAAAGTACCATTCGGAGATGGGCAGGCTTCGGGTGATGGCGAGCCAGTTGCGGTGGACTTCGAAGTCGGTGGATTTGCTGCGAGAGCGAGCGGTGATGGTGAGGACGGGACTTGTATTTATTTTTCTTGATGATTCCCTGATGGGAGGAGATGATGTGTAGGGGTAGGTAGGTAGGGAGGTATGCACTCACTAGGCGGGGAAGAGGAGAATCTTGAACGCGGTGGCCACGACGGCGCATTGCGTCAGAGTCGGATACGGCTCTGCCACGATGGCCGACATGGTTGCGTGCGATGTGGGATATGTGTGTGTGTATGTATGTATGTATGTACTATCGGAGATGCCGATGGTGATGTCGATGGTGATGATGGTGATGAGGAAAGTCTGTATCATTAGCAGCCCCCCCCCCCCCCCCCCCCCCCCCCCCCCCCCCCCCCCCCCCCCCCCCCCCCCCCCCCCCCCCCCCCCCCCCCCCCCCACCACCCAC
>PDHQ01000430.1:0-24448 GCA_003339415.1 Ophiocordyceps camponoti-saundersi (nom. inval.)
AAAAATAAATCTATTTCTTTATTATTATTTAATATATATTCTTTATTATTTATATTCCTCTTAAGTTTATTATGCTTATACTTAGTAATTAAGTAAGGTAAATAATAAAGATTATTAAATCTATAGCTTTTAGCTATCTTTTTATTATTTATAAATAATTATACTATTTCTATATAAATTAAAGTATTTATTCTATTAAAGTAAGATTATAATAGTATATTAATACTTAATTTAGGTATATAAAATATATTATTTAATTTATAATACTATTTATTATTTTTAAATTAGAAAATAACGTCTCTAGCTCCCTTTACTATTATAGTATTTACTTTTCCTTATTATACTTTTATACTAATAAGCTTATAATTAATTAATAATTCTTTATTAAATATTATATATTTTATTATACCTATATCGTAAAGGAAATATATTATATTTTTATTATTATTATAGGTATTAGAGGTAGAAAAAATAGAACTTTATATTTTTCGTAATTTATTACTACTAATATTTAAATTTATAGATCTTATAATATTATTATTAGTTATATTATTAATAGAAGGAAGAAAGGTATTATTTACCTATATAGGGATATTAATAAATTCGACTTCTTCGTTAAAATTAGATTATTCCCTTTATTCTTCTTTAACTTCTTTTTCTTCTTTTTTAATCTCTTCTTCGTCTAAATTTAATTTAGTTATTTAATTATTTTTCGTAAGAAGGACTGTTTTCTTAGTCGTTTTTCGAGCCGGTTTATAATAAGGATTTTTTATTTTCTTTAGAATAGGACTAATAGGGGAATTCATAATAGCTATGATTTTTTCCTTTATTTTCCTCTCTTTCCGGGCTTTTAATAAAGCCTTTATTTACTATATTTTTCTCTTTTTTTCCGAAAAGGTATCCTTTTAATCCTACTAATTAGGTGCTTTATAAGGGTATAAATATTAGTATAAATCTACTTTATGCCTTTTATTTTTATAATTCGGGTAAAAAATAATTTCTTTCTTTTACTTATAAGGCTTTTTACCTTTATAAGAGGTATATAAAACTTTCTTAGAAGTAGCTAAAGCCGAAGAAATATTTCTTTTTTCTTCGTCTATAAGGGAAGAGAAGAGGGTCTTAAAGGTATATACTTTTTTATTATTTCGTAATACTTATATAATATTTATTATAAAGCCTTAATATTCGTTTCGTAAGCTTATAAGCGTTAAGCTTATTATAACGATTTCGGGTATTTTAATATCTCTAAAAAGAAGCTTTTCGTAGCTTAATTTTATCTTATTAAGATAAACTTCTATATTATCTTCCGTATAATACGTATTAAATAAATTACCTATAAGAAGGAAATTTAATATAAAGGAAAAGGGATTATAAAAGTCTTTTAACTTATCCTAAGTAATTTTAATATCTTTAATATACTTTATTTACGTTAAGGGACCGTTATCGATAAATAGCCTTATAAGGGCTAAGACGTCTTTAGTTTTAATATTACCTTCTTACTATATAGTAAGTTAAAGTTTCTCGCGAATAAGGGTATTTTCTATATATAAAGCTTACGTAGGATAATTCTTCGAGCCCTAAAGCTTCGAAAAATTATACCGAACCTTAGAAGATATATTTCTTAGCTAAGGTATAGCTTATCTAACCGTAAGTATTTTTATTATTTTTTCTAGATTTTTAATAGCCTTTTTAAAATAAGAGGAATTACTATTATATAAGTATAAAATAAAAATTAGATAGTACTTTTAATTAGTTTTAGGTTAGGAAAATAATTAATTATCTAATAATAGAGATTTAAATAATAGAATTATTAGATATAGAAGCGCGTTTAAATTAGATTAGAATAATAGTAGTTTTATAATAATAAGTTAATAATAGAATTATTTAAAAAGTAAGGAAGAGAGTAAATAATTAAATTACTATCTACTAAGTAGTAGGAAAAACCTCTTCTCTAAATACTTAATTTCTTATAAACGTAGTAACTTTTCCGGTTAAGGAGAGGGTTATTCTATATATTAGAAGATAACGTATTTAGGAGTATTTTCGGAAGTCCGGAAAGTATTATAGTTAGTTTAATATTCGGCTTTCCGTATTACCTATTTCCGTAAAGTCTAGAAACGCTGACCGTAATAGATCCGTATAAGGTCTTAAAAGTTTATATTATTCTTAGCCTTAGAGGGCCGGAGCCTTATATACGAAGGTAATAATATATTATGCTAGTGCTTTTAAGATATAAAATAATAACCTTAGTTATTTATTTATATAATAAATATAATAAAATACTAGATTTTTTATATTATATTATAGAGTAGTTATTATATTTTTATATTAGTTATTTATACCTTTATTATTTATTATAAAGAATAAAAATTAATATAAGCACTTATAAGTATAAAAAGCTGCTAACTAAAATCTTTATAAGGTCTTATCTTAGAAAAGAGCTAGGGTATTAAAAATAAAAAGCTAAGTAAAAAGGGAGTTAAGCGGAGCAAGGTTAAATTAAACTAAATATAACTTAAAAAAATAAATAAAGATAAGCTATATAATCTAGCTATAATAGTCCTTTATATTATAGCGTTCTTACTTTTTTTAAAAAAAAGTATCTAGCTGGGACGCTTACGCGCCGGGGCGGTATTAAAGTTAGAAATTAAAAAAAGTAAGCGTTTTAGCCTAACGCGCTTAATATTCTATTATTACTTTAAGTATAGTAAAATACTTAAAAGCCTTATAATTAGTTAAGATGAAAAATAGCTAAGCTACGCTATATAGCTTAGTAAACTATACTTTAAAGTAAGAAATAATAATAAAAAGCTTCTTATTATAAATTATATAATTTCGCTTTATAAGAAGAAGTTTTTTAAAATAATATATAATTAGCTAAAAGATATAGTTTACGCTAACTTAGGATAAATAGCTACTTATAGCTTTATTAAAGTAATTAGCTTTTATAATTATATTATAATTAAGGTTTTACTAAGTAAGAATAGGGGCTAATATAAAAGTAAACTTAAGTATATTAAAAGTAAGCTAGTACTTATTAGTTTAATAAAAAAGGGCGCCTTACTTTATAAGGTTAATAAGCGGGGCTATAAGGTTAAAAAAGTAAGGTATAAAATTATAATAAAAGTTAGTAAATTTTAGAAAACTATAAACGCCCTAAATATAAGTTAGCGCCTTTTATTTAAGAATAGCGGAAACCTTAATAAAGTTTAATCTTACCTTTTTACTAGTATAAATAATAAACCTTAAATATTTAACTTTATAAATAGTAAAATTATACTTATTAAAGTTAAGGAAAAGCTTAGCTTAGTAAAAATATAATAATATAACGCGTACCTAACGCTAGTAGTAAGAACGCGAGCTATTTAAGTAAATAAAAATAATATTTAGATATATTATAATAAAGTTTTTTAAGGAATTACTTAAGGTAATATTAATATAATATTAAAATATAGCGGGCACGCCCGTAAAACTAAAAAAAGTAAATAAGGTATTTAAAAAAGCTAAACTATATATAGAAAGTAATTAAGTATTTATCGCCCTTTATAATACGTAGCTTATAAAAAGTAGCGCGAATATTAAGCTTCGTAAACTAGTAGGCGCTAAAAAAGCTATAAAGTATCTTCTTAATATAAGGAAGAGAGTACCGGTCTTACTCTATTATCTTATTTAAAGCGTAATAATTAATATAAAAACGCTATTTATTACTAAGCTTCTTAGTAAATAAAATAAAGGTAGCGGCGGATAAAAAGCTAGCACGGATTTACTTTTTATTTATTAAGTTAATAATCTATTTGCGGATTTTAAGAAGATATTTATAAGGTATATTATAAAGTAGCCCCTAAAGTAAAGGAGGTAAAGAGCTATTAAGCTATTAGCAAAGCTAGATATAATAGTTATAATTACCGCGGTAAGGGGGTAAAATACTTACCTTTTTTTTATTAAAAAAGTTAGCGAAGTCTAACGCCTTAAAAGGTAAGAAGGGGGTTTTAGTTAAGAAGGATATAATAATATATAAAACGCGAGAAATATCTTTAAACTAATAATAAAAAACTAATCGCCTATCCGCTATTAAAACTAATATTAAATAAGGGCCGCGAAGATAAAACTAAAAATAGCTATAATAAGGTAATTAACTTACTAAGATTTAGAATAAGGGATAACTAAGTTATTAGTAAAGTATATTATAACCTCCCGCTTATTAAAGCGTAGCGAGATATTATTATACGCTATTTAAGAAAAGCTAAGAATTAAATCTTAAGTAAAGCTTAAGATTAAATATATTATAATAAGCGATTATTAACTATTAATATTAGCTATAAAGTAAATAAAATAGTAGATAAATAAGTATAGCTTAAAGCGTATATTATATTAATAGCGTATTTATATTATAATATAAATTACTTATAAGTAAGAGAAGGGAATTTATTTAAGCTAATAGCGCTAAATAAAAAATTCGCTTATAATAGCGTAATAATTATAGCTATTATCCGCCTATATAATAATAAAAAATATAAAATTTATAAATATAAGTAAAAAGAGAGAAAGTAAGTTTATATTTTAACTAATATTTATAAAATAATTATCTAATATTTTATAAGCTATAATATCGCGTAAATCCTCCCCTTATAGGAGACTTATTATAAGGGGGACTTATTTCTCTAATATAAAGCGGGGTTCTCCTCCTTTTTTATAATATTAGCGAGATAAATTAAAAATATTAGAGGTAAAAAGTTAAGCTTATACTCGCGCGAAAAATAGCTAATATTATTATAATAAAAGTAATAGCTATTAACGCGTTATTTTATAATTTTATTATTATTAACTTAGGCCGCTTAGTAATAGTTTTTACCGCTATAGCTAAACTAGCTATAAAAGGGAGGACCGCCGCGCTTATTAAAATATAGCTAAGTGCTAGTTTAGTATATATCTATTATCGGAGTATTTAAAAATAGCTTAAGAATATAAAGTAAAAGTACCTAGCTTTTATTTTTAAAGTAGAATAACTTAATATTTATAATAATAGCGCGGATTTATATAATAATAATAATATACTTAATAAAGAGGATATTACGCTTTACGTAATATTAGCGAAAAGCTAAGGTAAAAATATAATAAAAGTATATAATTTTAATTTTATTAGCTTACTTAATATTATCCGCTAAAGTAACCTTAGCTTTAAAGTAGATAAGGAAATTAAAAAAAAACTTAGAAGCGACTTATATAAGGTACTTTAGCTTTATTATAATAATCTAGCGCTAGTAAAAGTTAGCGAATATAATATTAAGGTAACTTAAGAAATAGTTAGGGTTATATTTATACTTATTACTTTACTTAAAAAATCAAGCTACCTTAGCTTAAATAATAAGAGAAAGGTATTAATATAAGAATACTTATTAGTTATAAGTATTATTAATAAAAGCTTAATTTACTTATAGCTTATAAAATATAAGGGAGCGCTATATTAGAAAAAAATCCTTATTACTATTAAATAAGGACCTAATTAGTAGTAGCTTATATTAGGAATATAATTATTATTACTTAAGTAATTATATAAACTCGTGCTATTAGTATATAAGGTTTTATAATTCCGTAATTATAATTTACTATTTTAAAAGCTAGGCGATAATAGCTTATTAAGTATTAACGTTATTTATAGTTAAAGTTAATTTACTATTAAGGTCTAATACTCTAAAACTCCTATATAAAGCTAACTTTAATAATATAAATTAACTTAGAAGGTTCTAAGGTATATATAGTATACGTACTTAAGGTTATAGTTTATATATAGCCCGCGCGCGGCTTACGCGCGGCGCTAACTAATTATATACGCTTATATATGCCCCGCGCCTATCGTGCGCGCGGACTTAATAAAGCACCTTTACGTAACTTAGCTATTTAAGCATAGCCCGAATCTTTTATATATAAGTTTATATAATAAGATACCTAGAAGCGGGAGGCAGCTAAATTAGTTATATTATAGTTTATATATATAAATAAAATTATAGCTAATAAGGCTTCGGAGCGCTATATAAATAAAATAGTTATACTTTTATATATTTTATAAAAAAGTTTTAATTTTTATAAAAAGTAAAAAGGGTAAAGCTTTATAATTATAAAAAGGTAGTTAAAAGAGCCTTATATCTTTTATTAGCACCTTATTTACTATAAGTGCTAGGAATTACGCTACTTTTACCTCAGCCCCTTTTTAAAGCTAGTATAAGGTTATTATTTATATTAAACTAAATTATAACTTATAACTAAAGTTTAAAATTAGTTAGTAACTTTTTAGTCTTTTTTTAGTTAGTTATAACTAACTAACTAAAGTTATAATTTTTAGTAATAAAAAAGTTATAACTAATTAAAGTTACTTAAGTAACTTTTTTTAATTATAACTAAATTAGTTATTAGTTAGTAATTAGTTATAAGCGTTAAAAACTTTAAAAAATACTATATTAAATTAGCTTTTAAAAACTACTTTTTTATAATTTAAACTATTTTCCCTGCTTTTTAAAAAAAAGTTAAAGAGAGAGTATTTTAAAAAAAGTTTTTTATTAAAAAAACTATTTTTAAGTAAAATAAATAATATATAAATTAAATAAAAATACCTTAAGGCTTTTAATATTAGCTTATAGCTATAATAAGTAAAAAAAACCTTTTATTCTATTTTATTCTATTTTAGTTTATTTTAGTTTATTTTTTATAAAAATATTAATTATAATATTATAATTTTACTTAAAAACTATTATAAATTTAATAAAAATACTTATAAGATTATTTTTAAATAGTTAGAAAATATAAACTTTTTTATAAAATATACTTTTTAGTTTTTTCTTAAAGAATTTAAATAAATAAATAAAAAAGTAAATATTTCTTACTTTATATAATATAAGAGTCTATGCTACTTTTAAGAAAAAGGTATACTTAACTAGCAGAGGTTATACTCTTATCGTAAAGGGGGTACTAGCGCGGGCCTTATAGCGGGATAATAAAGAAGCTTTTTAAAAAGAAATTAAGTTATTAAATAAAGTTTTAATAATATATCTATATATAAAAAAATACTATTTAAAAACTTAGTAAAGTTTCTTAATAGTTACTATTAATAATATAATAAATATAAATTAAATTTATAATAAAGATATAGTAATATAAGCGGAGGTCTTTAATATTAAATTATATATATTAAAAGTTTAATTTTAATAATATTTTAAATATTATTAACTTTAATATATTACTAAATATTATATAATAAAGCTATAATATAAAAATACTTAGCTATTTTATATATAAAAAGTAAGTTTACTTACCTTATAGCTTATAAGAAAAAACTATATTATTACTTTTTTTATTAGGGGTTTTATTTTAAGTAAAGTTAACTTTACTTTAAAATAAGAGCGGTATAAGATTAGGCGAAGGACGCGTATATTACCTAACTTTAAAAGTTTATAAATTAGAGTTTTTAACTATTACCCCTTCTCCCTCTCTAGCGCTAAGTAAAAGCTAATAATAGCTAGGGCGGAAATACTAAAAAATTAATATAATAATACCTCCTCCCCTAACTTTAATTTTATATTTATTTATAGCTTTACTATAATAATTTAGCTATTTTTTAAAATTAGTTATTATAAGGTTTATTAAAAAATAGTAAAACTTTTATATATTTTTAGATTACGCTAATAAGGCCTTAATTAATTAGATTATTAAAGCTATTTTAATTAAATATAGGAATTTAATTTATAGCGATAATAATAACTAAGAGAATAAGTAAGCTATATAAACTTTATATTAAACTTAATTTACGCGTGCTTTTATTATTATAAAGTTTATTTTAAAGGAAATATTAGCTTTTAAATTATTAGTTAATATTTATCTTATTAAATATATAAAGTACTAGGTATAAGCGAGGTTTAACTTAAAGCTAAAGTAATACTTAAGGGAAAGGTTTTACTTTAAGCTCTCCGGTTTTTTCCCCTCTTCGAATATATATAAGATAGTTTTAAGCTATATAAGGTATATTAGCGTATAAATATTATTATTATTATTATATAATATAAATATGCTTAAATTATTAATATAGTTATTATAGTTTTTATTTTATATAATATAATATAAATTCTTATTATAATATATTAAAAAATAAATATTTTTCTTTTTTAATAATAAGGACTATTATATTATTATATTATATAATAATATTTTTTATATTATTATAAAAAGTATAAAAGTAACTAGTTATTATATACTTATATATATAATATTCTAATAAGCGTATATACTAAGCTAGCTACTAAATATAATATATAAAAGAGGGAGATAAGCTAGCTACTAATTATAAGATTATAAAATAGCTACTATAAAAAATATAAGTATAAGTAAGAGTCTTTTAAGAATTAAAATAATAATTATAAAAAAATCTAAATTTTTACTTAAAGGAATATTAGGCTAGTTTATAGCTAGGAGCTTAAGGAAGATTTTTTAATATAATCTTAAAAGTATTTACCTAAGGGGATTTTACGGTAATTTCCGTATATATTAGTAAAACGGAGATTTCCTAGTATGCGGTAATTTCCTAGTATATAGGGATTTCCTAGTAAAATCCGGAGATTTCTTAGTATATAGTGATTTCCTAGTATATAAGGATTTCTTAGTAAAATCTAGAAATTTCTAAAAGTATATTTTAATACTAGATCTAATAGGAAATCTTAGTAAAATCTTAAAAATTATTATAGAGAAATCCTAAAAGGAAATCTTAGTAATTTCCTAAGCGTAAAGGTAATAAAGTTTTTAGGGGAAATTAAAGTAAAATCTTAAGGGGGAAATCTTAGTAAAATATTATAAGAGGTTAGGCGATTTATAAGAGTATTATTATATATCTTATATTAACTTCCCGGGCTAGAAAAGAATTCTAATAGCTTTATTAACTTTTTATATTATTTTAGATACTATTATTATACTTAAAAGCTTTTCTATATTAACTTTAATAATTAAATTTAATTATAAATTAAGAAATATTATTAGGGATTTATATATAAAGAATTAAATTAATTTATATAAGGTAGGAAAAAAATAAAAAAATAAGATAAGAATAATAAAGGAGAATTATAATATATATTAAATATATATAGAAGAATATATATTATAGTAAAAAATATCGTAATATTAAGAAAGGAAAATAAGAATAAGAAGGACGCGATATAATACGCGGACTAAAAGAATAAAATAAAGGAAATCTTACTATCTTTATTATTCGGATATATAAGTTATAGCGATAATATAAGAGCGAATATAGATAATCTTATTATAAATAGCGTAAGAGATATAGTTTATAGCTTTAAGTATAATATACTTATAAAAATAGAAGCGTTTAGGATATTAGGAATAATAGTAAAGTTAACTATATTATAAATAGTTTATACTTATTCTTAGGCGTATATTATAAGTAGCTTATAGTAAATAGACTTTACTTAGCCTTTTTATTATAGCTAATATTTTCTCTTTATTTATAGCGTATAGAGTATAAAGATAAATAATATATAACTAATATTATATTATAAAGATATTAGAAAATAATACTAAAAATATACTAATTTACGGGGTTCTTACTTAAGCTTAGTATATATAAATATTATTATATATTAATAGTTAAATAATTTTAAGATTTATTACGCGGTAATAGTTAAATAAATATAATAACTATTACTTATTAATAGTTAAACGGTATAATATATATTTTCTATATAAAGCGTATTATTAACGTATTTCTTAACTATAGTTTATATTAATATTATATAAAGAGCTACGAAAAGTCTTAATTTATCGTTATATTAATAAATAAATTAGCGTTAATCCGCTTAATAGTTATTATATATTTAGTATTATTAGTAAGTTTAACTAAGCTACTTTTCTAATTATATAGCTTTTTAATAATATTATTAAAAGCTATTTTTACTAAATCTAAAATATTAAAAATAAGTATATTACTAAAGTTTAAAGTTATTTTATTTCTAATAATATTACTCTAAGCTAAAAAGAGTATATAATTAATAGTAATAGCTAGAAGTAATATAATAATACTTTTATTAAGTAAATATATCTATTTTCTTATATAAATATATAAATTTTATTAGTTTTTTTATAAAACTTTAGAATTTTATTAGAATTATTTAGTGCTAATTTCTTATTAATAAATATAGCTATTTTATTAATATTAAGTAATATATTCTTAAGAGCGGGGATATTAAGTAAGATAAGTATTAAAATAAGGAAATTAATAATCTATTCGTTACTAATATTAAATATTTTCGCTATATAACTTAAGCTAAGGGAAATATTATATTTACTAAGGTATTTATTAAAATAAATTACTTAAATTAAAGTAATATTTATATCTTAGAATATTAAAGCTTACTTATTATAATATATTATAAAAAAGGTAGGAGAGTATTTAATAACTTAAACTAGATTATTATAATAAATTATTAGAAAGTTATTATTAGCTTTTTTAATATTTTTAGCTTTTAAAATTTCTTAAAATTAAATCGCGGTTTTAAAGATTATTATAGGAGTTTTAGGTTATTAAAAAGTAAAGTAAGTTTACTTATAAAAGGTTTTAAGAACGCTTTATTAAGTTAGAGTAGAAGAAGTAATAAAACGCCTTATTAAGGATTTACTAAAAATAGGAGCTACTCCCTTAACCTTAGTCTCCTTTTTTATAGCTATTAATACTATTTTTTCTATTTCTTAAAGTAATTAATATAAGAGATAATAGCTAGGATTCTCTTAATCTCCTTTAACTTTTCTAATTCCTAATAAACTTACTTACTAACTAAGCTTTTAATATAATCTTTTATAATTTCTAATAGCGCGTATACGCTATAATAATTCTTTCTAAGTTATTTAGATTATAGAAAGGTATTCCTTTTAATATTAGTAAGGGAATATAGTAATAAAAGGTAGCTATAGTTTTTTATTAAGGCGGCCGGTATTTTAAAAGTAAAGCTAGCGGTAGAAAAAAATACTATAATAATTTATTAAGTAAAATATTTAAGCGCTATAATTTTAGAAACTTTAAGTAAGGAGTAGTTAGAGCTAGAGTATTTATTATCTAAAAATAAATACTTAGAATTATAATCCTTATTATTAGGGAGTTATTTTTTATTAGCTTATCTCTTTACTTTTTTATCGATATAATAAATATAACTATCTAACTTACTAAATAATAAATTATATCCCTTTTCTTATAATACTTATTTTTAAGTAATAAAAGTTATATAATTATTTAATTTCTAATTATTAAATTTATAAGTAAATAATTTAAATAAATATTAAAATTTTATAAGGTTTTTAAATAGCTAAATAGCTTTTTTAAAGCTTTTAAATATAAGTATAAGAGGAGTGCGAATTAGTTATTTATAAAATAATATATAGTATATCTTATCGCGAGAATAATAAGGATTATTATAAGGAGGATTAATTTTAAGTATAAAAGAAAGGAAATAATATAAGGATAATAAAAAGAATTAGAAAATAAAAAAAATAACTATAAGGGGAATAAAAACTAATATATAAGAAGATATAATAAAGATAGGTAATATAAAGGGGAATAAGAGAGGATAAATAAGGAAGAGAGGAAATAAGAGAAGAAAGGTAAGAAAATAAAAGGAAATCTAATATAAATAGCGACGCGTTAAGTTTATTATTTCCTAAAAATATTATATATTCGTTATTAAGTAACTTATTTACCTTATTCTAATAGCTAGTACTTTTTAAGAGTATTTATATATTTTTTCCTAGTAATTTTTAGCTTAGCTTCTAATTTATCTTTTTTTTCTTAAATTTTTTAATTATCTCCTTTTATTAAAAGTCCTTTTTAGCTACCTATTAGTTATTATTACTTAGGTATCTTTTCTAATATATAAGGTATTTTATTTAAGTAACGCTTTGCTTTCTCTTAACCTTTCTTTTATTAAGGATTTATTCGATCTTATAATTATTAATATTAAGCTTAGGGCTAAGTTATTCTCCTAAAATATTAGCTAGTTAAAGTTATATAACTAATATAATAGGATAAATATTTATAGAGTTATTAAAATCTAGTTAGTAAGCTAAATATCCGATTTTTTCGATTACGCGGAAAGGCCTAGTTTACTATTCTAAAAACTTTGCTACTTATCTATTAGAAATAAAATATCTTTTCCTAAGTTTTAGCTAAACTTAATTACTAAGCTTAAACTTAAGCTTCCGATATTTTTTATTATATTATCTTTTTATTATAACTTAGAAATAAGTAATTAAGATAATTACCTTATCTTTTAATATTTCCTTAAATTTAAAAAAAGCTTAATTACTTAGATAACGGAGATTATTATTTATTTAGAATTTAGTAAATAATTTACTAAGTATAGTTTTAATAACTAAGGAGAAGGAGTTATTAAGTAAAAACTAAAAAGCTAGTAAGGCGTTAATTTATCGTTTTATTAAGAAATTAGTAATAAAAAATCTAAGAGCGATTTTAATAATTTAGTTTTATTTTTTAGATAGATTATTAGTTTATAAGTAATATATAATTAATATTAGAAATTTAGTATTAAAAGTAAACTATAAAGTTTTTTAAAACTTAAATATAAACTTTAAATTTTAATTAAAGATAATTTATTTTAGGAGTTTTTAGTTATAATAAGTAAGCTTATTATATAGCTACTAAGCTTATTTTTTAATAATAAAATAATTATATTTAAAAGTTAAAATATATATTTTTAAGAACTTATTAGTAATAGTAAGAAAGGTATTATAAAACTTTCTTTTAAGTTTAGATTAAGGTAAGTTTTCTAAAAAGATTAAAAAAAGTCTAGTAATAAAATTTATTATAATTATATAAAAAATTACTAAAGAATAGATAGGAACTATTTCCCTAAAAAAAGCTTATTTATTAGTTTAATTTTATTTATAAATATTATATTTATTTACGAAATTATTAATTTTCTTTTTTAATTAAGAAATAATAAAATTAAAAGAAAATTTAGCTTATATATATTTTTAGCTAATATAAAATTTATAAAAATAATACTTAGAAAGAATTTCTTTAATATAATTTTTAGGAATATAAAGTTATTATTAATTATTAATATCTTTAAAATATAATAAGCTATTTACTTAGATAAAAGCGAGTTTTTCCTAAGAGTTTTTATCTTTAAGTTATTCTAAGATTTTAGATTATTATATATTAAAAAGATATTTTTCGGAAATTTTTTATTAGAAAGCGTTATTAAAAATAGTTTCTAAAAAAATAAATATATATTTATAATTAATATAATTATCCTTAATATTTTTAAGTTCTCCTTATCCTTTTTTTAAGGCTATTTTTAAAAAGAGGCGTAAGAGAGAGTTTATAAGAATATAAAAAATATTAAAAATATATTAAATTTCTAAAAAATATTAACTTAGAAACTAAAAAGTAAAAGTAAGGTAATTATTACTTTTTATATTAATAGTAAAAAAAAAGTTTACTTTATATCTATTAAAATTATAATATAATTTATAAAAATTATTATTTTTAATTTCTAAGTTTTAATTAAATAAGTTTAGAGTTTATAATAAGCTTAAATTAAGTAAGAAATCTTAAGTTTAGTTAGCTAATATTTAATTTTAGCTAATTTAAGTATATAATTAAGATAATAGATAAGTTTAATAAATTATTAAAGCGGAGCTAAATATAGTTTCTAATATTCCTTATTATTAATATAGAAAAGATAAGCTATAAAACTATTCTCCTAAGAGGTATCGATTTATAAAAAAAGTTAATAATTAGGAAAAAACTAACTAAGAGTAGCGTTATTATAAAAAATATTAATAATATTATTAAAATAATTACTTTTTTCCTTTATTAGAATAATCTTAAATTAAAAAGTAAAGGTATTTTTTTTAGTTTAGTAATAGGTACTTTATTTTCCTATTTTTTTTAAAATATTACTATTTTACGTTTCTAAAAAAGGTTAATTTATTATATAAAATAGGGAATAAGATATCTTATTTATTTAACTAATCTAATTTATTACTTAAGATATTATAAGGTATTAGGGAAAATAATATCTTATAAAGCTTTTACCTAAAATTAAGTATTTATTAATATAAATTTATTAATATAATATTTTAATATTTCTATAAATAGGTAATAAAGGAATAATTTAGAAGTAAAAAGGGAAAGATTTATATTAATAAAAAGATTAAATATTATAATTAAATACTTAATATAATCTTTTAAAATATTAAAGAAAATTACTATATTATTAATATATCTAATAGCGTATATTTTATATAGTTAGAGAATATAATTAACGAATCTTTATATATAAGTAGGAGAATTTTTATACCTTATAAAAGCGACTATAGCTTTTTTTAGTTTATAGTAAGAAATAATCGTAAACCGCTCTTAGTAATTTAAATAAACGAGAAACTAATAAGAAAAGCTTTAAATATTAATAGTAGAAATAACTTTTTTCTTTACTAACTTATAAATTATATTTTAAGGGAGAGGTATTAGATATATATTAAGAATAGCTACGCTATTTAAAGCTTATAAGTTATTTATAATATAAAGTTTACCTTTTTTTTAAATAATAAAATATAAGCTAATAAAAAGTAAAGCTTTAAGTGCTTATTTTATTTTACTTTATAAATATATATTATTATATTTTTTATTAAGGAAATCCTAATTAGGTTTATTTAATAAGTAAAGATATAAACTAAGTTTTTTCTTATACTAATTATTAATAAGGGGCATCTTTAGATAATATTCTAAAAGTAGATTAATTAGTTTAGTATTTTCTTATAATTTTAAAAAGGAATTATATAGCTATTTTACTTTTCTAGATAATTAAGAATCTAAAATATAAATTCTAATACTATACTCTCCCTTAATTTTTAGAATATTAAGTATTTTAAAGATACCTAATTAGTATAGTTAGCTTAAATCTAGGATATTAATAAAAGGTAAGTTAATATTAGTTTTATTAGATAATATTATTTAATTTAAAAAAGAGTTTAGTATTAAACGCTTATCGGGGTTATCTAAGGAGTCCTTTTTTATAATATATTAAGGGATAGTAAAAGAGAATTAATTATTAAGATCTAATATTATACTAACTTTTTCTTTTTATTTAAAAAAGATTAGCTTATTATTTAAGTTAAAAATAGTTAAATAAAAATAATTACGAATAATTAAACTAAAAAGAAAATAAAAATTAGGAAAAGAAATAAAATTACGATTCTTAGGAGGATCTTTAATTAATATTAAAATCGTACTTATTAAAAAAGAAAGGATTATTATTACTAAAATAGCTATTATACGTTTATAAATAGCTAGTCCTTTATAAGTAAAATAGTATTTAATATATATTCTTTTATAAAGTTAAATTTAAAGCTTTTATTAAAAGTTAAGAATATTAATTTTATAAAAGATTAAGAATCCTTATCTTAATAAAACTCTAATAAGAAGATATTTAATAACTTAAGCGCTAGCTTTAAACTTACTAAAGTAAAACTTATTATTAATTTTATTAATAATATATAAAGTAAAAGTAGCTTAATTAAAAGTTAAGGCTAATCTAATATTATTTAAGCTTTAAATTATTATTAAATTATAGTTAATATTATTAAACTTATTAAGTAAGTTTTTCCTAATAAGGGATCTATTTACTTTAATATTAATATATATTTTCTTAGCGTTAGAAAGTTCGTTTTTACTAAATACGGAAATCTTTATATAAGAGAAATAGGAAACTTATTTTAAAAAGAAATTAGTTATTTATAAAATAGCTTTAATAATAGGAAAATTTTTAAGAAAAGGGTCTTTAATAATATTAAAAGGTTCTATCTTATATTTTTTAAAATCTAAAATAAGATAATATAAGTTATTAGTTAGTTATTTATTTTTAGATATTTTAGAGGAGTTATCTTCGCTTTTTAAGGGCTATTTTATAATATTAAAGATAATATTATATATTTCCGAAAAAATAGTAAAAACTCTATCTATATTAGGGTCTTAATTTATAAGTTTATAAGTAAGGTTAATAAGAATAGGATTACCTTTTAAGCTTTCTTTATTTTTCTTAAGGAAAAGCTACTTTATCTTTATTTTAAACTTAACGTTTTTATTAAAAGGTTTCCGGGTATTATCTATTAGTTTTCTAAAAAAGTTATTTAGTTTATATTCCGATTAGTAGTCCGGATTTCGCGGGGATTTCTCCTTAGAACTATTTACTTTATATTTTTATTAAAGTAACTTACTTAAAGCTATATACTAAGTAGCGTTATTTTAGAGAATATTTTAAGTTCCTTTAATTAGCTTAATTTAGAGGTTTAGAATAAGTTATTAGTATTTATATATTTAGTTATTTAAGGTATCTTTACTAGTTAGCTATTAGAAAGTTTCTTAAAGAAAGATATTAAGTTAGGAAAAGATAATTATTAGTATAAATTATTTAGGATAAAAAGCTACCTAAGCTACTTTTTTTATTTTTAATACTTATAATTAGAAGTTTTTTCTAGTAAGTATATTTTAAAATATAAAGCTTTATTTTTATATAATAAGAGTAGTAATATTAAGTTAGATAGTAAACTTTTTTTATAAGGCTTTTACCTATTTTTAGATTTTAAGATTAGGAAAAGTAAGTTTTAATTTAATTTATAAATTTAAATTTTCGGAATATTATTTTATAATATAATTTCTAAAAAAAGGAAAAAGAAGTTATATAAGTTTATCTATATAATTTTTATTTTAAGCTATAACTTATTTTAAAATATTTATAAATTAGTTAATATTTTAGCAAATAATAGTTTAATTAGTTTCCTTAATCTAATTAAAAATAATATTAAAAATATTAGCTAATTTAAATTATTTAATATTTTTAGCTTATAGCTAAACTTATTATCTAGATAATTTTTATAAGTTTAATTAGTTATATAATTATAAATTATTATCTAGCTTTAAATCTAAGTTTTAGGGATAAATATAATAAAAATAAAGAGTTTTATTAATTATTTATACTATCTTTTCTTTTTCTAAGAAAGGTAATTTAGGTTTTTTTAAATTAAATAATAATATAGGAGGATTTAGAAAATACTATTTCCTTAAAGTATTTTTCTTTAGGGTAAATAGTTCCCTTTTTAGAGAGGATTCTTATAGCGTAAAAGTTTTCTTACTTTTATCTAGTAAAAAGGACTTAGCTTTTTCTTTACTTTTATCTTAAAAAAGGAGCTTAGTATTCTTACTATTTTCCTCTTATAAGGCGGGTTATTTAACTTTATTTTCGATATTACTTATAGTTTAAAGGTATTCTTAAATAAAAGGTAGCTAGTTTTTTAAGAGAATTTTAAGTAAGTAAGGGTTATTATTTAATATATACCTTAGTTAATTTACTTATTTAAATAATTAATTATAATTTATAACCGCGTTTAGATTAGTTAGGAAATAATTAATTATAATAAGTAACTTAGTTTTTTAAGGATTATCTTAATATAGTAAGTATTTTCTAACTAGCTTTATTTCTTTATATTATAAAGGAGGGAATTTACTTTTAAAAAGGTAAGGTTTTTTTACTTTTTTATAAATATTAAAAATATAAGCTTTTTCTTTCTTAGCTATAACTTTTTTTTTAATTATTTTAAGAAATTTAAGAGTAAAGAAATAATATATAGCTAAAGTAATATAATAAATATAATAGAGCTTTTTTCTAAGCTAAAGATTTACGCTTATAAAATCTTATTAGTAAAAATATTTTAAGTTTAATTTATTACCTTAATAGCTAGAGATTTATAAATTAATATAATATTAAATTATTATTAGTTATTATACGCTTATATATATAATTTTTTAATAAGCGTATATACTAAGCTAGCTATAAAATATAATATATAAAAAAAGGAGATAAGCTAGCTACTAATTATAAGATTATAAAATAACTATTATAAAAGGTATAAATATAAGTAAGAGTTTTTTAAAAATTAAAATAATAATTATAAAAAAATTTAAATTTCTACTTAAAGGAATATTAAGCTAATTTATAGCTAAAAGCTTAAAGAAGATTTCTTAGTATAATTTTAAAAATATTTACCTAAAAGGATTTTATAGTAATTTCCGTATATATTAATAAAATAGAGATTTCCTAGTATATAATAATTTCCTAATATATAAGGATTTCCTAGTAAAGTTTAGAGATTTCCTAGTATATAGTAATTTCCTAATATATAGGGATTTCTTAGAAAAATCTAGAGATTTCTAAAAATATATTTTAATACTAAATCTAGTAAAAAATCTTAGTAAAATTCTAAGAGTTATTATAGAGAAATCCTAAGAGGAAATCTTAGTAATTTCCTAAGCGTAAAGGTAATAAAGTTTCTAAAGGAAATTTAAGTAAAATCCTAAGGGGGAAATCCTAGTAAAATATTATAAGAGGTTAGGCGATTTATAAAGGTGTTATTATACGTCCCGTATTACTAGTAGTTTTAAAGTAAGAAAAGAATAGTATAAATATATTAAAAATATAATAAAAAACTTTACTAAAAGGGTTTTATATAATAATAATACTAATTAACTTAGTTAGTTCTAAAAAGCTAAAATAGATTATATTCTTAGTTAGAGTTTAATTTATAATTATATAAAGGTATTTTTAAATATAAGTTTTTACTTATAATTTATTTATTATTAAGATTTATATAAATTTTATATGTTAAAGCTTATTTTAATTTATTATATAATATATATTAGAGAGGAGGAATTATTCCGCGGGAACTATAAAGGCTTTAAAATAATAAATATTATTATTAATAAGTTAATATATATAAGCCGCTATTATAAAGAATAAAACCGCGTTTTCTCTCTATATAATTTCTTTTTTAATATTAAATTTATCCTTATTATTATTATATAATTATAAAAACTAAAAGTCTTAGTTATTAAATCCTTTATATAAAAAGAGAAATATATTAAACTTTTTATTAGTTAGAGATTCTTAAGTAGTTTCTATATAGCTTATAAGATATTATTTATATACGCACTTAATATTATTTAACTTATAATTTATAAACTAATAGCTTTTTTTCTTATATATAAAATATTTATATATTATATAGAGTTAAAAATATTATTATTATAAGGGGTAGCGTTATATAGTTAATTATTAGTAAGGGCGGGGAAAAAAATAAGTTAGGAGTTATATAATATTTATTATAATTAATAAAATATTAATTAATAAAAAACTAACTTATTATTTTTTCTATAATAATAGTAAGGGAAAAGCGGAGTTTATTAATAAGTATTTTAAATAAAATATTTTAGAAAAATATTACTAATTTAAGTTTAGGAATACCTTTATAAGCTTATATAATAATAATAAAAAGCTATTTTTCCCCTTAATAATTAAACCCTAAAGCTTATTAGATAAGTTAAAGTTTATTAAGAAAAGTATTAAGGGTATTTATTATACTCTTATTAGGTTATTCTTATTATATAATATTAAATAAAAGTATTATCTAATTTATTTAATATAAAAAATAGTTTATATAAATATAAAACTAAGTATTTAAAAAAGTATAGATTTTATCCTAACGCTTATCTAACTTAATAAAATATAAATAATAATTTTAAGCTTTATTAAATAAAATTTCAAAAAAAATAATATAAGATTAATCTTTTATTATATTAATTTATAAATAATAGCTAAGAAAATCTAAGCCTTATTAATTAATATATTATATAGCTACTTAGTATAACTTTAATTTTTTTACTAACTCCTAAGGAAGGTAATAACTTTATTTAAAAAGATTAGTTTATTTAGTACTTAATATATTAATAATAAAAGGTAAACTTATATAATACTTATTAAGAATTAATAAGCGTTCGGAATTATTAAAATTAGTATTACTAAGGTGAACTATAGCTATATTAGCTTAGGAATTACTAATATTTTATATAAATAAGTTATAAGAAATATAAGCTATATTAAAATAATTTATAGTAAGTTTACTAAGATATTTTTTAGCTTAAAACTCTATTCCTAAGTTAGTAGTTTTATTATATAAATTTATAAAGTTAGTTTAAAAGAAATAAGGGTATTAAATTTTATTATAAAGCTTTATAATAAGTTAGGGGTTATAATATTATTAAAGATTAAGGCTATAAAAAGCTTTATAAAGTATTAAATTAAGGTTTTTTTTCTAAGGATTAGAATATATTATATAATTATAATCTAAATTAGTTTCTTAAGAAATATATAATAAACTTATTTTAGCTAATAATAAGTTTAGCCTTGAAATTTTAATTAAATTATAGAAAGAAGATTTTCCCTATAAAAATTAAAATAAATAATATTATATATTTATTATATAATAAATATTATTAATTTAATTTCTTTAAGCGCTTTTATAATATTAAGTTATATATCCTAATAAGTTAGCTTTATACCTTAAGTTTAAATATAAAAGGATAAGGTATTATTTTCTATTATTTCGTTATATAAAGCTAGGGAGTTATCTATTATAGTTAATATAATTATAGCTTCCTAAAGTTTAATTTTAAAAATATTAGAAGCTATATTATTAGAGGATATATTACCGGAATATTATTAAGATAATATTATATAAGTTAATAAAAAGTCTTAGGCTAATATAGCTTCTCGGTAAGAACTAAATATTAGTATATATAATATATTACCTTAATCTTTTAATATTAATAATAGTACTAAGCTAAATAGCTTTTCGGTAAAGACTAAAGTTAAAAAAAGTAAAAATATATATATTAAATAAAAATAAGTATAGGGGCTTTTTATTATTATATAAAACTTATCTTATTACTTTTACTAGTTTATAGTTAACGAATTAACTAATATAACTATTAATTAATATTAAGTAATTTATATATATATATATATATATATAAGTATAAGAAATAAAAGTAACTTTAATTAAATATAATTAATAGTAGATACTTTTCTTATTCTATATAAGGAAAAGCGGCTATATAGCTAGATAATATTTTACCCTTATACTCCCTTTTTCCTTCTTAAAATATCTCCTATCTCTTAAGTTATATAAGGTATAACTTAGGTATTAATATATATTTTATTAATAGCTTCCTTATATCTAAGTTATTCTTTATATATTTATTATATAATAAATATAAAAAGGTATAAAGAGATAATATTAATAGTTTTTCTTAGCTATAAGGGTTTTATAGTAACCGCACTAATAATATAATTTATTATTTAGTAATTTAGCCTTTTTCTTATTTAAAATATAGCTATAATTATATTTTTACCTTATTAAATAGTTATTAAATAATAAATTTATTTTACGCTAATTATTTTTATAAAGCTATTATAAACTTATTATTTAAGTAAAAGTTACTATTAAGGTTTAAAATTAGTTAGTAACTTTTTAGTTTTTTTTTAGTTAGTTATAACTAACTAACTAAAGTTACGATTTTTAGTAATTAAAAAAAGTTATAACTAACTAAAGTTACTTAAGTAACTTTTTTTAGTCCGGACTAAATTAATTATAAGTTAGTAGTTAGTTACTAGCGTTAAAATTTTCAAAAAGTACTACGCTAAATTAGCTTTTTAAAACTACTTCTTTTTAATTTTAACTATTTTCCCCGCTTTTTAAAAAAAGGTTAAAGAGAGAGTATTTTAAAGAAAAGTTTTTTATTAAAAAAACAGTTTTAAAGTAAAATAAATAGTATATAAACTAAATAAAAATACTTTAAGGCTTCTAATATTAGCTTATAATTATAATAAATAAAAAAACCTTTTTTTTATTTTAATCTATTTTAGTTTATTTTTTATAAAAATATTAGTAATAATATTATAATTTTATTTAAGAATTATTATAAATTTTATAAAAGTACTTATAAGGTTATTTTTAAATATTTTAAGAATATATACTTTTTCTTTAAAAAATATACTTTATAGTTTTTTTTAAAAAAATTTAATTAAATAAATAAAAAGTTAAGTATTTCCTACCCTATACTAAGTTTCTAAAAAACTAATTTTTAAATAAAAAAAAAACTAAATAATATAAAATATATCTAAAAATCTTCTATATAGAAAAAGATCTATATATTCTAATTAAAAAAAACTAGCTTAATAAGTTTTTTAATTTTTTAGTAATAAATTATTTTCTCTTTTTTCCTTATTTTTCCTAGGTATATTCTTTTACTATACTAAACTTTACTAAAAGTAAAGAAATTAGTTTTTTTTAAAAAAACTCCTTTATTAAAGAACTTAAAAATATAAAAAAAGATTATCTAATAATAGATTTTTTTTATTTTATATAAAGATTTTTCTATATATTATTATTAATTATTATAATTATAATAAAAGATTTTAGCTATAAGACTTTAGCTATTTTTATATAAGATTTAATTAAAAAGCTATAATTAGCTTTTTTTATAATATAAAAACTTTATTAAATAAGATATAGCTTTAATATAATTTATATTTATTTTACTTATTTTATCTATTTTATATAAGAATTTAATAAAATTCTTTCTTTTTAAAAAATAAGTATATATACTAACTATTTAAACTATAGAATTATTTACTCTACGAAAAAAAGCTTAATTAGAAAAAAAAAGATCTGCTATATAGCCCTTTAAAAGCTCTATATAACGGTATTTTTTTTTAATTAAAAATGCTTACGTAAGCTTACTAACTTTTAGTCCTTTTAGTTTTCAGTCTTTAGTTAGTTAGTTACTTTATTTAAGGACTAACTAAAGTTACTAAAGTAACTAACTAAAGACTAAGTAAAAAGTATATATTTTTAGTCCGGACTTTTCTTACTTAGTTCTAACTAACTAAAGACTAACTAATTTTAAACTTTAGTTATTATTTATAAAACTTAAAAATATTAATAGTATACTTAAATAAAAAGTAAGCTAAATTTTATAATTTTATATTATTAAATATTATTTATAGCTAAAATATTTAATTTAATAATAAGCTTATAATTTAGATATAATAATAATAATAAATTATATACTAGTATAGTTAATATAGCTTAAAATTATTTTATATATATTTTAGGAGGAGGAAAAACTAGAAAACTTAAAGTAAAACCCTCCTTTTAAGTATTACCTTAGCTTTAGGTTAGACCCCGCCTATACTTAGTATTTTATATATTTAATAAATTAGGTAATAATTAGTAATAAGAAAGCTAATATTTTCCTTAAAGTAAAGCTTATAATTATAAAAGTACGTGTAAATTAAGTTTAATATAAAGTTTATATAGCTACTTATTTTTTTAGCTATTTTTATTATTATAAACTAAATCTCCGCGCTTAATTATAAAGTTTTTAATAATTTATTTAATTAAAACTTTATTAATATAGCTAAGAAATATATAAAACTTTTACTATTTTAAAATAAACTTTAACTTTTATATATTTTATAAATTCCGCGCTTATAATAATATAAATATAGACTTTTTATTTTTATATTATAAGTAAACTCCGCTCCCTTTATTACCTTATAATAATAGCTAGCTATACCTATAATAACTTTAGGGGGGAGGGCGATATTATATAAGTTAATTATAATTGCGAAAACTTTTTACTTAAAATATATTTTTACTTTAAATTATAATAATCTTAAACTTAAAAGTTTACTATATTTATTACCTTATTAAAAGCTAAAGTAAATATTAGTAAGATTATTTTAGGAAACGCTTTTATTTTTATATAAGTAATTAGGGTTTAAAATTAGTCAGTGACTTTTTAGTCTTTTTTTAGTTAGTCCGGACTGACTGACTAAAGTCCTTATTTTTAGGGACTAAAAAAAGTCCTAACTGACTAAAGTCCTTATAGTGACTAATTTTAGTCAGTCACTTTTAGTCTTTAGTTAGTCAGTAACTAACTAAAGACTAAAAAATTAGTCACTAGCGTGAATTTTTTTTCTTATATTTTTAAAAAAAACCTTATTAAAAGCGCTTCTAAATAGTACTTTTTTTATATTTTTAGCTATTTTATTTCTTTTTTAATAAAAGGTTAAAGATAATACTTTTTTAAAATATATTTTTAAAAAATATTAAGAAGAAAAAAACGTTAATAAATTATATAATAATATAAAATAATTTTAAAAAATAGATAAATCTTATTATAGCTTAAAACTACTTTCTTTATAATTTTACCTATTTTTTTATAATTATTATAAAAATGTTAATAGAAATAAAATAGGTATTTTAAGAATTTATTATAAGTATATAATAGTTATATATTAATAATACTTAAAAATTATATTACTTATAATATTATTTAATATAAGATTATATTTTTTTTCTATTTTTAAATAAATTATTAAAAAAGATAATAAATATTATACTTACTACCCTATACTAGGTACTAAAAAGACTAATATTTATTTTTAATACTTAATTAAAGATAAATAAATAGTTTAAAAAT